>CACRXK020009308.1:0-19344 GCA_902702795.2 Paramuricea clavata
GACGAGAATGACAGGAATATATATAGTTCCAAGTTTGTTTATGCATTCTTGAAGTGCTTGAGAATCAAATTTATACAACTAAATGGCATTTTTCATACAAGTATTATAATTCGTTAACTGCAAGGCTTGCTGCTTACGATATATGCCAGTACGTTTGTCTGTTTTAACTATATGTTACAGCTTCCTTCTGACAGTGCAATTTCAAGGTGCATCTAAAACTTGCTAAATACAATGCTTGACAGAAAACTATACATGATTTAAGGCAGGAACTAAACATCCGAATTATATATTAAGTTACAGGGCTTTGCTATAATTGTTAAGTTGATATGTTATACTTTCCGATCGAGTGACGTAATGTGTAACATAATATTCAAAGCTCGAAACACGGTCTACACTTTTTTTTGCAGTGATTTTAGAAGTATATAAGCGCGCAATCGATTAAAAATATAGATTAAAAGGCTTGTCCAATTACGTTTTGCACCAGTATGCAGCAAAACATATAAAATCAGCTATGCCTTAAAAATCGCCACGGTCTACAAACAAAAATCGTATTTTCATGAATACTAATGAGCTATGATCTATTATATTCAAAGAGCTACTTTTAATATGTAGACCGTGGTAACTTTTTATTTCTCTCCAGTGTAAATTACGAAAACATTTTAATAACAAGTATAATATGTAAAGGTAGTTCCCTAAGAAGAAATCGTTACATTTCAATGCAGCAATTGTGTATAATTCAAGTCCAAAGTTACTGTAGACCGTGCTGGCGTGCTAGTCGGCGCACAGTATTGAAAAGTGTAAGGCAATATTTCATTATTTGACAAACGCCAATTGTAATATAATATTTACAAGTATAAGTGCATTGTATGTATTTAATGGCTGTAGCTGGATCGAGTTTGCGTACAAGTTTATGATAGACACTTATCTTTGGAAATACTAAGAATCCTCAATGTCAAATTATATTGCCTTTCAAATGGCGAAAAACGTTAAAATGATATATTTCATTTTGAGTACTGAAGCTTTTCCAGTTTGATATTGCAAGGTTCTTGTCATTGGCGAGTAATGTATTAGGGCTGTGTATAAAAATATAGGCTGTTCAAAACTACAAGAGTCGTTAAAATCAGTAAGTATGCAAAAATACAATAATTTATTCCATGGAATAAGGTAATTGCTACATAGCTTGAGTCTTGAGACGTTCTGGAATCATACTGAATCTCCGTAAATATGACACTGAAAATTTTCTGCACCGTCAATTTCTCTTCTGTTAAAGCCTAAATGCGCTCCTTGGCTATGTATCTGAACAGTAAAGTCGGTGTACCTTTCATGTAAAAGATTGAGAAAAAGTTATGCTCGCACCTATTCAGTATAGTTGGTTTTACGCACGCTTCCCACAAATTAGCTTATATTTACAACATCCGGAAGTGACGTAATTGTTATTAGTGACGTCATCAGGGATCAAACTGTATAACAAAAACTTAGAATACGTAGGTATGCGTTATACTCTCATCAGACATATCAAATGTTAAATAACAAGTGATAAAACAGCGCTTCTCCATGCCCATCATTTTTCAGACAATCCGAAAATCACTATAGAAAATAATACACGGTTCTTGTATCTAATATGACACAAAACGGAAAAAAATATGCTTTGTAAGTAAAATTGCGCTTGTTTGCATCTAAATAACCCATTTCTGATCATCTTTTGAAAAAAAATTGTCCGGTAAGGAACAGATTTCCTAACCAAAAAACGCGCCCACGAACCTAATTTTTAGGAATAATTATTCGACGAAAATGACAGGAATATATATAGTTCAAAGTTTGTTTATGCATTCTTGAAGTGCTTGAGAATCAAATTTATACAACTAAATGGCATTTTTCATACAAGTATTATAATTCGTTAACTGCAAGTCTTGCTACTTACAATATATGCCAGTACGTTTGTCTGTTTTAACTATATATTACAGCTTCCTTCTGACAGTGCAGTTTCAAGGTGCATCTAAAACTTGCTGAATACAAAGCTTGACAGAAAACTATACATGATTTAAGGCAGGAACTAAACATCTGAATTATATATTAAGTTACAGGGCTTTGCTATAATTGTTAAGTTGATATGTTATACTTTCCGATCGAGTGACGTAATTGTAACATAATATTCAAAGCTCGAAACACGGTCTACACTTTTTTTTGCAGTGATTTTAGAAGTATATAAGCGCGCAATCGATTAAAAATATAGATTAAAAGGCTTGTCCAATTACGTTTTGCACCAGTATGCAGCAAAACATATAAAATCAGCTATGCCTTAAAAATCGCCACGGTCTACAAACAAAAATCGTATTTTCATGAATACTAATGAGCTATGATCTATTATATTCAAAGAGCTACTTTTAATATGTAGACCGTGGTAACTTTTTATTTCTCTACTGTGTATATTACGAAAACATTTTAAAAACAAGTATAATATGTATAGGTAGTTCCCTAAGAAGAAATCGTTACATTTCAATGCAGCAATTGTGTATAATTCAAGTCCGAAGTTACTGTAGACCGTGCTGGCGTGCTAGTCGGCGCACAGTATTGAAAAGTGTAAGGCAATATTTCATTATTTGACAAACGCCAATTGTAATATAATATTTACAAGTATAAGTGCATTGTATGTATTTAATGGCTGTAGCTGGATCGAGTTCGCGTACAAGTTTATGATAGACACTTATGTTTGGAAATACTAAGAATCCTCAATGTCAAATTATATTGCCTTTCAAATGGCGAAAAAGGTTAACATGATATATTTCATTTTGAGTACTGAAGCTTTTCCAGTCTGATATTGCAAGGTTCTTGTCATTGGCGAGTAATATATTGGGGCTGTGTATAAAAATATAGGCTGTTCAAAACTACAAGCGTCGTTAAAATCAGTAAATATGCAAAAATACAATAATTTATTCCATGGAATAAGGTAATTGCTACATAGCTTGAGTCTTGAGACGTTCTGGAATCATACTGAATCTCCGTAAATATGACACTGAAAATTTTCTGCACCGTCAATTTCTCTCCTGTTAAAGCCTAAATGCGCTCCTTGGCTATGTATCTGAACAGTAAAGTCGGTGTACCTTTCATGTATAAGATTGAGAAAAAGTTATGTTCGCACCTATTCAGTATAGTTGGTTTTACGCACGCTTCGCACAAATTAGCTAGCTTATATTTACAACATCCGGAAGTCACGTATTGCTAATAGTGACGTCATCAGCGATCAAACTGTATAACAAAAACTTAGAATACATAGGTATGCGTTATAGTCTCATCAGACATATCAAATGTTAAATAACAAGTGATAAAACAGCGCTTCTCCATGCCCATCATTTTTCAGACAATCCTGGACAAAACGTTGTGGACAACCCACAGAATTTGGCCTCGAATGGTGTTTTTCTAAATAATTATCCCCCCGCTCCCCCAAGCCAATGTTGAATGGGATTTTTCATCAAATACGAAGTGTGGTTAAGTTGGATATGCAACATTGAAGAGGGGGAGTGGGGGATGTGCAAGTAAATTCAAGTTTTAGGTGTTTGTTATGATTTTTGCAAACGTGGATTAAGTGTCCACATGAGTTTTGGCCCGGATTGTAGTTTAATTAATTCATTGGTGTAAAATCTTGTCTTTGTTTAAAGGACATTGGCAACCAAAATTTTTATTGCTTATATCTATTAGGTATGCTTACGGAATACTTAATTTTATATTTTGGCCGGTTTGTCGCATTTAGTTGTTGAGAAAATGTAATAAAAAGTTCAACAGTAGTCCGCCATTTTGAAAATAAACACTTGTGCCACAGCATACATTATCTGACGTCATTAGATGGGTAAACACAATTTCATGACTATAAAAGAATACCGAATATTACCACGCGTAGTGCACTTTGAGCCTAAACGAAGGGCAGAAACGTTTTACCAAGTATGTTCCTTATTTGTAACACTATTTCTGATAGTATATCAGTCCTAGTCCGTGTTAAATAAACGCAGTAATTCGAGTGTAAACAAGGCAAACACTAATGCAATATTTTATGATCAATTACCTGTATTGTAAATTGCGCCATTCCTTGCTTTCCCAGACGCTCGATATGTTTTTATCTGATAGTGTAGGCTTCTCTTGTTTGATTGCGAAAAGTATTGGCCAGTATAACGCTCAAAACGACATATTTTTGGCTAACACGACACGCACGCAATAGAATTCTCACTTGTAGTTTTGGTGCTACCCATCTAATGACGTCACAAAATTCGTTGACCTTCGAAGGTCATTTTTTCCAAGATGGCGGCGACACACAAAGTTTGCATGCATTTTACTCCTAGAGTAAAATGTTCGAGAAGGAAATGATAATATTTTCATAGTTAGGTTGTCAAGTAGGATTGAAATAGCCAATAAAAATTTTCGTTGCCAATGTCCTTTAAGTAATAAAGTTGATTTGTTGCAAAGTTCGGTGTCTTTTAATTATTTGTTGTTCACATGCATGCACCGGCCCGGGACAACTTTATGAATTATGTCCCTGGGCAAGCAATTCTCATGCATGTTATTTTGCTTGTAAATACGTTGCATGCCTTAATCTCATGCATTAATGGAACAATTGCTCTTTAGACCGGCCAAGAATTAAGAGTAGACACAGACACTATCAGACAGCTTTTTGTGTGGGAGAAAGGCTTATGGGGATGAAGTACTCCGGTTAAGTGCTATATTAAGTATATTTAACCAATAGGCTATTTGTGGCCTTATATTTCATCCTGCACGGTATATATTAGGCCCGCTCTAAAAACCATAGAAGTAAGGTCCCTAAAGTGCTCTGGGGGAAAGGGTCCCCAGAGCACATGCCAGACCCCCTCTGACCCTATTAACCTAAACCAAGGAGTAAGGGACAGTTCCTATAATCCGACTGATTATATTTACTATTGAATGAGTCTATGGGCATGAAGGTGACCTTTGGGAGTACTTCAACACCACAAATACAATAAAGTGTATCTGACACTTGAGTGTATTCCCCACTGACGAGAAACAATTACAAAAATTACAGCTTTCTAAACGTTTCGTTTGGCTGTTTTGTTTTTTTGTTTCTTTTTGGTTTTTGTTTGTTTGTTCAGTTTTTTGAGATGAAGTTACTTGGCACGGTATTAAAATTTGGATGTGTTGGCCAGTAAATACTGATATCAGTCCTGATAAGGTAGATACAGGTGTTCAAATGTAACGTTTGTAACGACCATCTTCCCAATGTTTTAATAAGCAACGAAGGTAAGGTTGCTTCAGTTGTTGTACCCCTTTTCTATAGCAATGACCAGCATAATTTGAAGCATTGAAACCAGATAAGGCTAGAAGCTTACGAGTTTCGGTGGTTAAAACTTGCTTTCTTAGAGGTTTTCCTGAGGCATGGATAAACAGAAGACGAATTGTAGAGGGACCGACAGAGATGTACTTTTCTGAGGCCTGCATGTACAGAGCAAATTTCAGAAGAAACATTCCTTTAAGACTTTGAAACAAGAGACCTCTTTCAAGTTTGTTTTGTCTATTTTACTGCTTTAACCGAATCATGATGATTGGTTAAATTTATTGATGCCATGAAAGATACAATACAATTGGCTGAAAGATAATTGGTTATGAGATGTGCACGTGTTCGCATTGGCAATACGTGGGTCTTTGACCTTTGGGTCAGTGACTTTTGTACCGTGATGCAAACTATTCAAGTCGATTGTAATATATATTAGCTAAAATTTGTCATATAATGAAGAAAGCATAGCCCATCAACTTAAATTTATTATATATACAAATTGGCTAAAATTGGTTTACAAGAATTAGGTATAATTACAAAATGGAAAAATTATATACAACATATTTGATTCCGTTCGCGATTTCTCACAAGCAATGTCGATTTAGGCTAAATATAGCAACCGATAGAAAGTTCGACTTATTTGTGATCGTATTCTACGTACACGCAGTGTATGCATAGCTATTACACTATTATATACCAGCTGTCTTATTTGGGACGTGCACAACTAACACGACCTGTTGAAAAGTTTCGCGCTAGCTACAGTAGACTACATGTATCCAGGGATGCCGGAACGATCATAAGGCAAAGGGGGGCGGACCCACAGCAAGGGCACTTCTCTAAAGCAAAACTTCAAAATCTTCCGAAATTTATTTTTTTTATCAAAAAATATCAAAACATTTCGGTCAGTGTAACATTTTAGGGGTCAAAAATTTTTTCCGGACATACCATAAGTGAAATATAAACTGTAAATGTCTGAATCTCATAATTTTCGTACAAAAACCATCATTCTAAATGTGATTTATCACGTAATTTTTAAAAACTAAAAGGGCACTTCTGCCCCCCCTGCCCCCCCTAGCAAAAGGCAGGGGGGGGCAGCCGCCCCCCTGCCCCCCCAGTTCCGGCGTCCCTGGTTACGACTGAAGACTTTCAACATATCAAGAACGCATTACATGCAAAATAGCACCGAACATAGCGCTGTTGTTGATCAAAGCCACATTTTTCACATTCCAACCACGCAATGAAACATGCTTAAGCTTGCTCTAGTCTCGATTCAGTGCAAACAAACTAACACGCAATATAGTTTAACGTGGAAAATTCGATGGTAGTAATATAGTCTTAAATCCTTTATAATCTCAAAGTAACTATATGGCAATTTAAGAGTCAGAAATGTGATAAATGTAGAAATGAACATAGGATTATTGATAAATTATTAGGCCATGAGATTATTTAAGTGTTGGCTCACGAAATTTGAAATGACTCTCTTCATGTCAGCACGACGGCATACATAATCAATGCGCTTTGCTGGCAACATGATGTTCGTTTATACGTGTACAATTTACTAACCATGCAGAGGAACTCGAAGTCACGCAAGAATTATACGACCTTGTAATGCACATATACTGTATATATTGTACATATATTAATGTACATCTAGATTCAGATTCCGCGACAACGAAACCTTGTGTAAATATTAGTATATATCAAACAAAATAAGTAGCGCTTACCTGGGAAATAGGTTAATAATGATACAAATTCAACACTGCTTTTGACCCAAACGGAGCGCGAAAATGACAAGCCTGATTGCCGTCGTTCTTTTATTCGTTGTAACCACAGTGTTCTAACTCGGCGCCAAAAATGCGCATTCGCTGATTGGTGCACATACAACACGTGAACACAGATAAGTTAAGTCAGCTGTGTTCAAAATTATTTGCGCCCCGCCGCGAGAAATGTTGATAAAATCATGCACGCAACCTCGCACTTAGGCTCAGATTCCAGCCGTTGTGTTCTCGCCACTCGCCCACTAAAGCCTACTGTACCTCGCACTCTCCTCAAGAGGATCTTGGGCAATTAGTCTAGGTTTTTTTTACGTAATCATCAATGTTGCCCGAGTGCTCACAAAAGAAACAACTGCCTACATTTTTAATTGTATATGATACGACCAGTAGACGGAAATAAGCCCTTAGGTGTTCGTTTCTAAGGTTTATTGTGCCAAGTTCAAACTGTGGTTCATAATAACAAGGTCGCGCCGGATTATTAGCGTATCACGATCACAAATTTGGTGGTTTCACTGACTCTTTTTGGCCATGAATAGGCAATGATAGCACAAAAATACAAAATAAAACGAAATAGGAGACCTTTTAACCAATCTGCATGAGCTTTACTATCTCCGCGGCATCATATAAACTGACAGATACCGGCAACACGCAACATTGATTAAAGAATTGGAAGCAGCCAAATTTTGCATGTCCAATGGCAATTTATACCTTATACGTTAATTTGGGAATGCAACTTAGTGTTCTATGTTTTCGAACCGGAGTCGCTTATAAGTGAGTGGTTTGAAATCTATAACACAAAGCCACAAGCCATAAATGCCTTATAATTGTAGCATCTGTGGATCATTTTTTCGGCGAAAGCACATCAAACGTATTCAGACGAATGTCGAAAACATTGATGAGGCTAACACTGAGGAAGCTGCATGGCGACGCCAACACATTTAATAACAATGATTTGCCCCATGAAGACGCCAGTCATCAATTCATTCGATGGCCACAAATTTATGTGCTTGATGTATGAAATTAATCGGTTAAATTTCAATCGTATACTCGCGAAGAGACTCTGCGGGTCTCTGTCACTCCATGCGTCGCCGCCATCTTGAAAAATTGAAGGGTAACTAAGGGGTAAGTTTTACCCCGTAAAAATTTACCCCCAAATATACACCGCGTAACATTACCCGCAAAACCAGTGTAATTTTTACCCCTCTTTCAATTACCCCTCAATTACCCCTCCGTATTCAACGATTTGGCTACTAACTACCCTGCATTATGGAGTAATTTCTACCCTAAAATCAGTTACTCCTTTCAAGAGAGTAATTTTTGACCTTCAAAGGGGTAATTTTTACTCCCTGAAATTTACAGTGTGGGTGAATAATTACGTATGCACATACGATTTTGGTTTCTGATTTATAGGCCTATATCAGTTATCTTGTATTTGCGAAATTTACTTCTCGATCTACAAACGTTGTGTACGCTGTATTGACGCTGTATTTAGAGTTGTATCTATTGACGCTGTATCTACAGCTACTACAAATTACAGTCCAATTTAGCTTATATTGTGATAATATATTTTTGGAGTTTGTTAGTCTAAAACTTATGGCCGTTGCAGTTTAGCAGTTGACATTTCATAACAGGTCATATTTCGTTTGAGGTTTATTGACATAAATTTGGCATTGTCTTCCTATTTATATATAAATCTTTTTGTGTCGACGTTCATTATTAATACGTAAATTATTGCTCGAATTATTGTTTTTTTCAGACGTTACTATTTAGACTATTTTAATAGACAGTGTTGAGTAGCGGCATTTAACAGTTATGAGGTCAAATTTTTTGGTTTATAGTGCATTGTATCACATACTACTCTATCAGAGCGATGTTGCCGATGTAATGGAAAAGTAATTTAAACTGCCAAATTTTGAAAATTCTCAATTCTCGAACTGCTCCTGCCACAGTAATTTAGCACATTATTCGGTTATTGTTGTAGTCATAACTCACAGTAGATCGCACGCAAATGAATTTCAGAGGTATTAATATTTATAGTGGACGGTGATAGAGTTTCTTTGATATTGTTGCTAGTCTGCGTTGCAAGCTAACGAATTATTCAGCGATTATCGCTTTATAGTATTTATAGGTGGGTTGCAATTGTAAGCATTGAACACGGCGCCGCTGATGAATATATGCGTGCGGGCAGTCCATTGTCGTTTATAGTCATTATTGGAAATAGAAAAAGTAATGCTATATTTTTCTATCGTCAGTATGAATAAAACTTGTCATATCAAAACTGTTTATGGAACACTTACTTGCAGGGGCGTAGCGTGGGGGGGGGGGGGGGGGTAACATCTAAACGTTTTACCGACGAACTCGTGGCACTTGAAGCGAAAGAAAATAGCCAGATGGTACAAGGTTTAGGTTGCATGTATAATAAATTGGTATCATTGTATGAACTATTTGAAACATGAGCAGCAGTGTTTTATCGGATATAAAGATACGAGGCGAAGCCGAGTATCTATAGGTCTGATAAAACAGGCATGCACTGAGAATGTTTATATGTGAACCAGGCTTTAAATTGCTTCAAAAACGATCGATCTATTAAGTTCATTGGCGAAGTAATTTTAAACTGAAAATACGTTGTGTAATCCGAGAAAATCAAAGTTAAAGTATATAAATCATGGAAGGGAAATCTCTATCACATGCATATAAAGATACGACACGCTTTAATTTAAATATGATTTTTCTTTGTGTTTTCCTCATGAATTTCCTTTCCTCTATTAAAAATAAAAAGAATAAATGCGAGCATTGTCGTGGATCAGTACATGCTGCATGCATTATCCTCTTAAATTTTAGTTTGCCTCGATTAAATTTATTACTTCCGTCTTCCGCACACAATTAAGCCTAATATACGCACACTACTGACGCTAAAGTAAAGTGAGAATGTGAGATAATTTGGTAATTATAGTAATATAGGTATACACCGTCCCTTATACGCTACATATAACATATAACATATACCATAACAGCTATACAGCAATTGACAAATAAATATTGCGGCGCGCTTTCAATGACACTTAGCGTAGCTTTAGTCTCTTCCGGCCAGAAACTCAGCAAACGCTTTATTAATTGGAATGATTGTTGTCTTTGTTACTTCGCGATAAGTCAGTTTACTCATTTATCTTGTTGTTTACTGTAATAAACAGACTTGAAAAATTGGTGAAACATTTTATATTAAATTAAGCACCGCGTGTCGATAATAAATATAATCTTTATTTGGTGCATCATTGTATCAAGGTCAAAAGTTCGCGCACGTACAGTTGAACATGACTCAACATGTCCATTCAGAACCGACTGTTTTCGCAGCTCTTGCAATATGTAATTCGATAGGGAATAGACCAATTGCGAAACTTAGTGACCGCGCCTTAAACTACACGAAAACGAGTCTTATCATGCAAAAACAAATCATTCTGCTATATTTTTATATGGCGAAAGATGAATTTCAGTGTTTGAGACGCGTTTTTATGGTAATCTCTTCATTTTTTTTCATTATTTCTGTTTTGACAATGTAAATCTTTATTAAACTTGTTCATAGTTTTAAGTCTTACTTCAAATTTCATTGTTTTTCGCGGCGTGCGAGGCAATGTTTTGCTGTTTTTCGCCGTCCGATAAAAGAAGCAGATTATACCAGAGAAAGAATCAGGTATTTTCCGTCTGTTTTATTAATACATTTCAAAGACTAAGTTGACTCATTGATTAATTTTGTTTCAGTTGTAATATAATAGCAAGTTTTCGATTTTAACTTTAAAAATATGAAAGAAAATGTCGGGGAAAATTTGTAGAAATTTTATGTTATTATCCTTTGACAAAATCAGTTTTTTCTCGCACGAAGTCTAAAAAAATCTGGGTAGAAAGAGTTATATTATAGTTTGTTAAGTTATACTGGCTGATTTGCATCTTGATCAGATTTTAAAGTCTAGATTGATCATATATTTGTTCCATCGCATGCTAAAACAACAACGAAATATCTCTCCAAAGCGGGTAAAAATATAGTGAAAAATCGATGTTTAGATAAATTTAACAAATATTTGTAGGCCTATAACCTAGCACGAAATATTAAGAAAAGATCAAAGAGATTAAAGAAAAAACACTTTAAAAACCCTAAAATACACTTTTCGCTATATAAAAATATAGAAATTGTTTTGTTTTTGCATAATAAGCCTCGTTTTCGTGCAGTATGAAGGCGCGGCCACTAAGATTCGCAATTGGTCTATTAGGGGCTGGCTGCAAAATTACTGAAGAATTACGTACATTTTGCATAAATTTATTGGAGAACAAGGCACAATATTATTTTATATTATTAATTATTAAAAGCCATTTAGCAACAGAGAAAAATTCCACTTTAACCGATTTGTTTTACCGACCGCTGTCATGTCTCTTGCCATTACCGACTAATTTCGCGTTTTACCGACTACCTCTCTGAAACTGAGGGGTGTCATCCCTCCCCCCCCCCACACACACACACCCCGCACGCTACGCCCCTGCTTACTTGTCTGTTTTACTCGCTTGATAATGCTTGCTTTCTTTTTCGTTTTCTAAATGCCCCTATATCTTATGTTTATCTGTTGTTGTTTTTTTGTCTCACCTGTCAGTCTAATGTCCATATACTATATATATTTAGGGTAACTAATATAGATAGTTTAATTATGTATACTTCTTCATGGTAAAGTGATTACTACAACAAAGATCTAAGATCTCGAAAAAAAAGCAGGAAAACTAAGAATTCTTAATTCTTTTATTCTTATTAATTTATGAATTTCTTGATATCATGAGTGCTACTGTAGGCAACAGTATGTTTATTATCATTGTCAATGGAACTGGAATGCGAAGTGGGGAAGTGTTGACATATCTACATCAGCTCTTATCAATGGTTTTTTGCATAAACAACTAAATTGTGCAATCAACCATCTGCGATATTTTTACATCATGATATTTAACTATTTTGCGCTCTTTGCGTGCTGCATAGTGCGTCCTATGAAATGAATTAATAAATTAGTCTGCTAGATCAATTAAATTCGCCCAAGCTAGATTGTACAGGTCATTGCAAGATTTATTCATATTTGCACTGTTCAATGTCTGTCAATGATTCATCCGTCCGTCAAACATATTTCATAATACGGCAAACGGATTCGTGTTACGCCCTCCCGGACCTGATATTATATTAACTGTGGCCAGATATGTGTTGGACCAAAGTATTTTGATTCCTATGGACAGCTGAATTACGCTATAAGTATACGAATCTCGAAGTTTTTTTATCTTGGATAATTCTTTCTCTGGCAATCTCTGCCTATTTATATAAAAAGGCCTCGTCGATCTGGTATGTTGTATTTTCTTTCTAAAGTATATTAAAAGTAAAAATACTTAATGAAACAATAACTGGAAATTTGGTAATTTTCGGCCGTGAGAGGAAGCGAAAATGGTATTGGCTGAAATTATAATAGTATATGCCAAAATATACGCAAAAATTATAGCTCCTTCTGTGGCGCTCTGTTTATAGGCATTTAATTCAAAGCGTGCATTTTCAAAAGAGAACTGTGATTTGGCTTTTTTAAACTATAACTAAGCGGTTGCAAATCGTTGAGATGTTTTAGCAGCTTTTTTCGTTGGATATCTGCATTGACAAATCGAACTACAAACCAATGTAGGCTAGTATTTCTCTAAATAATACCTACATACCCAATCGAAAGATCAACTAAACTATATATCAACTTGAAATACTGAATGACAAATTATGTGTCCTATTAAAGTTGGCCATAGAATACATGTCGCTTTATTTAGATTTATTTCTTATTTTGCACGACAAATATTTATTGGGTGACTAATTACGCATGCAGTTACGATTTTGGTTTCTGATTTATAAGCCTATATCAGTTAATATCTTGTATTTGCGAAATTTACTCCTCGATCTACAAACCTTGCTTACGTTATTATTAAACTGTGGCGATTTGATGCTTTATTTAGAGCTACTACAAATTACAGTCCAATTTAGCTTATATTGTGATAATATACCGGGTGTCCCAAAAAAAAGTACTCCGGTTTGATTTATAATAACTTCTAAACAAGTAAAGCTATCAAACAGAAATAACTTGCATTAAATAGAGGAAGGACTAACTTAGATTTTGATATATTACAGTTGTATTTTACTTAAACATTCACGGAGATATTAATGTTCAAAATAGGGAGCATATTTTGGGATGTGTCTAAAATTAGCGAAAATCGGCATATCAAATATTCACTCCAGCGTTTGTTTGCTTAATGGCGTATCAGGCTAACTTGTATTTCAGCGAATTGTCGTTAGGGTTTGTAAGGGATATGGCGTAGATTTAGACATCTTACATGTAAGTCTTAGCTCATTGTTTCCTGAAATATGAACGTTCGAAATTATGCAAGTATTTAATAGGTCTTTACAAACTTAAAGGCACATGAAAGACCATGCAAGGCAGACGCTTAAATTTTTCTTAAATAGCCTAATTTTTTTATGTTTTTCATGGGTTCAAAACAGAGTTGATTATTTCTCGGTTAGAGCAGGATGAATATTATTCATTAATGAAGAAAATAATATTGCTTTTTGCAAATACACCATGCATCACAGTATCAACGCTACTATTTTGTTATACGTTTTGTTCCAAAAATGTTGGATGTCTCTGGGGAGTTGCTTGTTATGTCTTATGGAGTTGTATGGTTTGATTGTGTTTCATTCTCAGTTTATTCTGAACTTGCCAAGATTAAGAAAAGGCAAAAGAGTTTGGGTGTTCTTAACAAGATTTCAGAACGTTGCAGAAGTTAGAAGAGCTTCACAATTCCATTGTGACAGCATGCCCTAATTCTGAACTACGAACGATCCATGACGATCCTTCGCGATGCAGTGCAGGTCTCATAAAATAAGGAAACGTATTCGTGCTAGGAACACATGCGGATTTCGGACGAATATATCTTGTTTGTATTTTGTAGATAATAATACTTTGTTTCATAATAAACAATTTGTCAAGTGTCATTTATTTACTGGTAATAGTGCATGCATGCATGTTTCAGTCGGGCAAATCTTGATTAATATTTGATACGCCGTTTTTTGCATATTTCAGACACATCCAGAAATATGCTCCCGATTTTAAACATTAATATCTCCGTGAATTTTTAAGTGAAATACCACTGTAATAGATCAAAATCTAAGTTAGTCCTTCCTCTATTTGATGCAAGTTATTTCTCTTTAAAAGCTTTACTTGTTTAGAAGTTATGACGAATCAAACCGGAGTACTTTTTTTTGGGACACCCGGTATATTTTGGAGTTTGTTAGTCTAAAACATATGGTCGTTGCCGTTTAGCAGTTGGAATTTCATATACTAGGGGTCATATGTTGTTCCCAATGAGGTTTATTGACATAAATTTGGCATTGTCTTCTTATTTATATATAAATCTTTTTAGTATTGCCGTTCATTATTAATACGTAAATTATTGCCCGATTTTTTTTAGTCGTTACTATTTAGACAATTTTAAAAGACATGCAGTGTTGAGTAGCGGCATTTTTTAAACTGTTATGAAATCAAAATGTTTGTTCTATAGTGCATTGTATCACATATACTACTTTACCAAAGCGGTGTTGCCGATGTAATCGAAAAGTAATTTTAATTAACTGCCAAATTTTAAAAATTCTCAATTCTGGAACTGCTCCTGCAACAGTAATAAAGTGCATTATTATACATTTAATATGTATTCTCGTTTCTAATTGGTCCGAAAGCACCGGCTAATTTTCAGTATTCGGCATTTATTACGTATTTTCCGCGGATGACGTCATCAGCGTCCAATAATTGTTTTTTTGGATCGAACTTGCATCCAAAAAAAAAATTATTGGACTCTCTCGTGCCCAAACCCTTGCGCGGCCAAAAGCTTGAACCTATATAAGCGCGGGAAAAAACAAACAAACAATGGCCGACAACAGATTTGCTTCGCTGAATGAAAGTGAACTCTCCAAATTATTGGCAGATAAGGATAGTGAAAGCACGAAAAAAGCCACAAAGGGGTAAATAGAAGTAGAAATATAATATTTAGCTGACCTTTTGACTTTGTGCAAGGTGTTTGATATTCAAATTGTACTTTTCCTACCTCATGAACAGGAATCGTTTTATACGTTTCTCATGTCTTTAAATGTATAATAAAACAATTATTGGATTCTGCTTTCGCATGATATCAAGAATTATTCAGACCTCGGTCTATGTTATCCGCCTCAGCTTCGCTTCGGCAGATAACATTGACCTCGGTCTGAATAATTCTTGATATCATGCTCAGCCTCATCCAATAATTGCTTATTATTCAGCTATTGTTAGCTATTACTCACAGTACATGGCGCGGACATGACGGTGATCAAATTTATTTGAGGCAGTTGCTGGTCTGCGTTACATGCTAACTGATTATTAAGCGACTATCGCTTTACAGTATTTATTGGTGGGTTGCAATTGTAAGCATTCGATACTGCTCCGCTGATGAATATATGCGTGCCCAGCGGTCCATTGTCGTTCATATTCAGTATTGAGAATACAAAAAATAATGCTATAGCCTACAATTTCCCCATCGTCAGTATGAATAAAACTCTTGTCATATCAAAACTTTTTATGGAACACTTACTTGTCTATATTACTCGCTTGATAATACTAGCTTTCTTATTCGTATTCTACATGCCCCTATATTTTATGTTTATCTGTTGGCTCTTTGTCTCAAAGTCTGTCTAGTGTTCATATAGATTACAGTATATTTGGTTATATAATAGATAGTTTAATTATGTATAGGCCTATATTTCTCCATGTTGGCGTGATTACTACAAAAAAGATCTAAGATCTCGAAAACAAAGAGCAGGAAAACGAAGAACTCTTAATTCCATGATTCTTTTTAAGTTATGCGGAATTTCTCGATCTCATGTGCTGCTGTAAGCAACGTCATGTTTATTATCATTGCCAATGGAACTAGAATGCAAAGTGGGGAAGTGTGCCGTATCTACATCCGCTCGTATCAATGGTTTTTCGCACAAACAACTAGATTGTGCAGGCAAAGATCTACCGATGCATTTACATTTTGATATTTAACTATTGTGCGCTCTTAGCGTGCTGCATAGTGCGTCCTATGAAATGAATTAATAAATTGGTCTGATGAATTAGATTCGTCCAAGCTATTGTACTGGTCATTCTCAGATTTATTCATATTTACACTGTTCCATGTCAGTCAATGATTCATCCGTGCGTCAAATACATTTAGCGGTTCGGCAAACGTTACGCCCTCCCTGATATATTAACTGTGGGCGGACATGTGTTGGACCAAAGTATTATGATTCCTGTGGACAACTGATTTACTTTATCTGTACAGTGAATCAGAAGTTCAAGCCGCTACGTATACGGTATACGAATCTCGAAGTTCTGTTATCTTGGATAATTCTCTGTCTGGCAATGTCTGCCTAGTTTGTAAAAAGGCCACTACATCGATCTGGTATGTTGTGTTACTCACTTTTCTTTCCAAAGTATATTAAAAGTGTAAATAGATTAAATGCTTAATCAAACAATAACTGGAAATTTTGTATTTGTCGGACGTGTGAGGTAGCGAAAATGCTATTGGCTGAAATTATTGCTGCCGCAGCGAGCAAGCCTTCAGCGAGCGAGCAAAGCAGCAGACGTAATTGATGTAGTTGGGAATTTTTTAAATTTTGCCTTAGCGCATTGCATTGTGGTCAAATATTAGATAGACCCACAATTCTATGCGTGAATCTACTTTATCTGATATCTCTTAACTCTGTGACTTATTTGCAAAGTTCATATCTTCGGTTCGGTGTATCCTATGAAGACAAAAATACTATCATTCGATTCAGTGAAACAAAATCTACAAATTTCCACACTAAACGATAGTTTTAGTCAAATTTTCCACAATATTTATAGCTATTTGTGACCATTGGGAGGTCAAGCGGTATCATATTTCTTATATTCGAACAATGTAAACTAGCCAAAGTTATACATTTCGCCGAACATAACTTCGGCGCCTTTGGACATATCTTTTTCAAGCTTATCTCTTCAGATTTTCATCTTTTATTTCGGTATTCACAGAATATTTATTTTTTTAGCGCGGCCCGTGAAACGTACATCAAAACAAAGCGCTGTTTACATCCTAGATTCCGAGGGGTCTGGATAAACCGGAAATCGATTCTGCATGCTATTCTATTCTCTTTATACATGGGCGCGTGCGTGCGAGTAAAAACCTGATATTTTGAAAATATTGAAAATAATTCACCTGAGTACACAACACCAACACAGAAAAAAATTCATTGAAAATAAAAGTTTTTATTTCCCGAATTCAAAAGAAACTTTCTACATGAAAGCGCTTGAATACCAGGAGTATTTTACTCCCACTGACTTGGCAAATTCTGAAGAGTTTAGTAGATATTCAAGATATTTTTTCTCGATATGAAATACCGGTGAATAAATATATGAATTTAGATCAGCTGCATGTTTTAACTATAGTACTTAATAATTGTGTTTGTTTCATCAAAAAAGCATATTAACGTGGTATCCTCGATTTTAGTTTTGCTATTTTTAATATTTACATTAAGTTTATGCAATTCACAAATTATGACGTAATGTCATGTAATAGGAACAAAACAACTCAAAAAGTGTAAACATTATTTGAGGTGGTATATAGCCCTACAAAAAGTGACTGTGGGGACGTTTGGGGGCTCTGCCGCCATCTGACAAAAAGGCAACATTCACTACCTCTAAGGTAACCTAGTAATAGTATATATGCCAAAATATACGTAAAAATTACAGCTTCGTGTGTAGCGCACTGTTTATAGGCCTTTTAATCAAAGCGTGTATTTTGCAAAGAGAACTGGGAATTTGGGTTTTTTTTAACTAAAAACGGAGCGGTTGCAAATCGTTGAGATGTTTTAGCAGGGTTTTTTTGCATTGACAAGTCGAACTACAAACCAATGCACGCATTTGTATCTCTCAAAATAATGCCTACATACCAAATCGAAAGATCAACTAAACTATATCAACTTGAAATATTGATTGACAGATTATGTGTTCTATTAATGTCGGGTATACATGTCGCTTTATTTAGATTTATTTATTTCTTATTTTGCACGTGAAATATTTATTGTGTGAATAACGCACTTACGATTTTGGTTTCTGATTTATATATCAGTTATCGTGTATTTACGAAATTTACTCCTGGATCTACAAACGTTTACAACAAATTACGTACCGTCCAATTTAGATTATATTGTAATAATAAATTTTTTTAGTTGTTTTTGTGGGGTTTTTGACGGGGTTTTTTGGAGCTTCCCAAATATAGCTTTATTTCTGCAAAGTAAAGAAATGCTAGACACCACTAA
Source organism: Paramuricea clavata (assembly GCA_902702795.2). Classification (NCBI taxonomy): domain Eukaryota; kingdom Metazoa; phylum Cnidaria; class Anthozoa; order Malacalcyonacea; family Plexauridae; genus Paramuricea; species Paramuricea clavata. The sequence goes on from CACRXK020009308.1 coordinate 18,479, forward strand.
GCTATTCGGTTAACGAATGTGTTATTTGTTTTATTGTTTTTGGTTTGTTTTCTTTGTATTGTTTTTGTTTTTGTTTTTGGAAACTATGCTTTTGTGCATAAATACTGGAACTAAACGATCAGAATTAATTTGTGGCAACTCAAAGCAGAACGCCACCGCACCCAGTAGACAATACATATATAGTTCAGGCAATAAGATGTAGATAGTTCATATATACGTAGAGAGTTCATAGCCTACATTTTAATAGTATATGATACGGCCAGTGGGCGGAAATAAACCCTTAGGTATTCGTTTCTAAGGTTTCTTGTGATAAGTTCAAAATAACAAGGTCACGATTATAAGCGTGTCACGCGATCACAAATTTGGTTGTTTCAGGGACTCTTTTGGGGGCATGAATAGGCAATAATAGAACAAAGTAAAACGAAATAGGAGACCTTTTAACCAATCTGCACGAGCTTTACTATCTCCGCGGCATCAAACTGACAGATACCGGCAACACGCAACGTTGATTAATGAATTGAAACCAGCCGCATGCTGCATGACCAATGGCAATTTATACCTTATACGATAATTTGGGAATGAAACTTAGTGTTCTATGTTTTCGTACCGGAGTCGTTTATAAGCGAGTGGTGTGAAACCTATAAACCAAAGGCACAAGCCATATAAATGTCTTATAATTATTGCATCTGCATGTGGATAATTTTTTCGGCGAAAGCACATCAAACGTATTCAGACGAATGTCGAAAACATTGACGACGCTAACACTGAGGAAACTGGCGACGCCAACACATTTAATAACAATGATTTGCCCCATGAAGACGCCAGTCATCAATTCATTCGATGGCCACAAATTTATGTGCTTGATG
>CACRXK020009309.1:1933-13209 GCA_902702795.2 Paramuricea clavata
TTAATTTAGAACTGTCTTCATGTGTTTGAAATCATCTGTAGTTGTGAGATGGGTGATTGACTGGGTTTGTTTACGCATTAGATTAAACACCACCCTTTCACATGATTCGTCAGAAGGAAACCCTTTTGAATCTTTAAAATTAGTTTCGACTTTTTTCTACATCAAACTTTATGAAGATTTGTTCAGTCAAACGGAATCATATTCTAGACGTTCTCTTAGCGTCTTTTCTTTCATCGTTAATGTCCGTGCGTCATCGGACACATTCACGTCAACTGGATGCGATAAAATAACTGTCTTTGATTTTGAACACGCTGAGTAGAATGCTCTACGAGCTGAGCGATATTTCATTGTTCAAAAGGCGTATATAGTGAGACATTTCCTGAAGTAAATGGTGAAGTGAGGCACTTCCTGAAGCAGAAAACTTGTACAGAAGAAAGCCCCATGCGTCGGTCTCGCCCTCACTCTTGGAAAAGTATTGAGAACGAAGACGAGTGTTATGTTCATCTTCAGTGACAAACGGAATTTGAATCCCTCTTAGAACGGCTTATTCTCATTAATGATAATATCGATTTATCACATGGATCAATTAATTCAAATTTGACAAGTGCCTCCCTTGTTATCGCACAATAATTTTGTTAGTAATTATATTAACTTTGAAATTATTGTTTACTCTAGGTTATATATTGCGCAGTTTATCGCGCACGCAAAGTTCATACATGCATGTAAACAACTTACAAGACAATGACGATGTTTAGTTTAGCGCAATTTCTCAATTTTCAGAAATTCATAAAACCATCTATCAGAAGAAATGTTTTAAGTTATGCAGAACTAAAGAATCAACATCTTATATATAGCGCATGCTGTATCTGGGGCCGCCGTTCGAAAGACCTTTAAGTCGCTATAACCACCGTTAAGTCGCTAATCCGCCGGATAAAGTTTAAACGCTTGTTAAATTGAGTTACACAAAGCCCGTTCAGTGCTATTCAGCTTGTAACTTTTGGCTATCCGGCGGATAAAGTTAAACGGTGGCTTAAAACCGTTTAAATTGTTATCCCGTGGATAAAATCGAAGTTTGATGACAAAGCAATTAATGTATATTGTGCATGAAAGAGGATGGGATAGTGTTAGAAATGCAACAATCCTGTTGAGTAATTACTTTTCTAATTTCTATGAACATGAAGAACGTTTAACTGGCTTGGCTTGAGATATACACCGAGGTCACTTGCTCACCTTATAAATAATGTGGTCACTTTGCTATATTTTCAGCTTATAGACGTTAAGTATTGTATTGTGGCTTTTGCACACTTTTTTTAATTTGCAGCATGATATGTTAATGAATTTTTTGCAGGTCTTACTACTGGATCATCCAAGAAAGCGTATTCGTGATACAGCTAAATATAAACCATTTCAAGAGAAAGTAAAGGTAATCAGCGCATGGTTACAAAACATATAGTCCAATTTAGCAAAATTTGGTTTCATCTGATCTTACCTACAGTAGTTTCAGGGTAGAAAACTAGCAACAATGGTGTCATTCGTACTGGAAAATCCCTAATTGGTGGGGAGAAAATGCAGTGAGCATATATGAAGAATGCTATAAAGAACCCATATCTGACTTCCACTATCGCTACCGTTACCATTAACCAAGCATTTATTCTATCCGATTAACCAATCAAATGCGTGATAAACCTGTGAGGGGTAGCGGTAGTGATAGTAGAAAACAAATGTGAACCTCACTGATGCATGGATGAGAATGAAAGAAATGATCAGTAACATAACATCGCTCTATGTCAGAAATTGTGTTGCAAGTTGCATAAAAAAATGCTACGTTAAGATGGTCTAACATACTTTTTATATTTGAAGACGGAGCGTCCATCGTTGAAGAAACTTGCGAAAGAAATCTTGTCTCTGTCAATTCAAGCCGGTGAACATTCTTCGGTAAGCACATACACACCTAACAATTAATCACAACAGAAAATATATGTCATTAATGAGTTGGCAATGAATTCGTCCATAAACAACATATCTAAAATCCATGAATTCTGCTGGGTCGACTGGCACGTTTTAATTGTTTCAATTTCTTTAAAGGTAGAAGATGCGCGTGCTGCCATGAAGCTGTACTTTACACATCGCAGAGAGTGGGAGAAATATATAAAAAAAATAGATTTCAGAAGACTAAAATTAAACCTGATAAGAGCAGTTGACATACAGATGGTTAACCTAGAATGACATGCATGCGTTATTCAAATTGACGGAGTAAATCAAGATTTAAGACCAATGCTATCCGCCGCTGGCAGACGTGTTTCTCTACACTCGTTGACATTGTAGAAAATATAGTTAAACAAAAGTGTAACTGGACTCGAACACTAACTTAAAAGAAAGTGACCGCAATATCGTTGGTTCCAATGTAGTTAGCGAAGAATACAACCTGAGAACTTGTTTTGATGATGCAACTATTTCCAAAAATTTCCAGACGAAGGGACTTTGTTTGAAACGTCAAAGCTATTTTTGTATTTTTCAAGTAGTTGTATCGTCTACACAGGAGTTCGTAAAATATTCTTCCTGTTTGTTCGTTCTCGTGCAATACACCCTTTCAATAATTATATCACAAGTACGTCCTTGGCTTAGGAGCCTCGCTCTCATGAATAAAGACAAAATTCCATTTGTTCATGATTCATGCATGGGAACGAAACTCAGACCAAGCAGGGATTTGTGACGCAATTATCGACCGGGTGTTGTTTAAATGATTTGGGGTAACATTCCATGACGTTTTAGTCACTATCATTGACTTCAATTTTGAATACGTATTCATCCACTTAACTGGATAAAGTCAAATACATATACAGTAACAGTTGTTGAGTTCTATGTCGAGGCTTTTGTCCGGATAAACCGCGGATGGAGTACCAAAGAGTTGGCAGTCACTCGAGCTTTGGTTAGCTTTTCTTTCTTGATTTGTTTCTATCGCATTGTTAACACGTAGCTTGCGGTTTTGTGGTCGCCTCCCTAATGTATCGGTGACCGCGCATCTATGTATCATATTATCAGTTCTATCTATATCGTCCGGAAAAAATCGCGAGTTGACCTACTAGAATACTAGAAAAATAGAACGGAAACGCCAATATTTATCGATTACAAAACAGACGAATTAATTCGCCGCCAAGCAGTGCATACGATTTTTATAACCTGACTCAATGTTTACAACCTTTCAATGCAACCTCCTCGGAAGGCAGGGATCGCCTTTGGATTCGCGGGCAAAACTTGGTTGCGAGTAAACATCCCGGGTAAACTACGAGATGCCTTACGGAGGAGGCCAGCTCCAATGGACAATTCCCATTATAGATCAATTTTCAAACTGGGCAAGGCGATGCAAATAGATCAACACAGCTAGAAAGAGCGCAAATTTCGAAAGTTTATGAAGGCGGGGAGGGGGTTTGCTGTTTTAGTACATGCCTTCTCACATTTTGTTTGAGTTGCATTGAAAAAATTTGATTCTTTAAACTTAGAATGAAAAGTTTGAAAAAACTAAAGTTTTTATATATAACTAATAATGTATTGATATAATATAAATTTTAGTATTTGATTTAAAGCGCAACTAGCAAATTAGAAGTGAAATTAGAAAATTTATTGAATGCAGGGTTTACTGACACGAGCAAGAGGGAGGGGTTTACTGACACGAGCAAGAGAGGGGGGGGGTGTATTATTTTCCGGGTTATGGCAAAGTAGGGTCACAAAATATTCCTTAAAATTTTGAATTACACCTCCCAACCCCCCTGATAATTTTTTACCAGTCCCTTATCAAAACGTTTCATGAAACAAATAGCTTGCAGTAGGCTCGCTTGCTTTTGGATTGACTAACTTTACATAATTAATGTATTTTCAATTACCAACGGTGGAAGAATGTGATTTCGACCGGCAATTTTTTTTAGTGTGTGGCCATTTCTCATCGTTACGATTTTTATAAGGTATCATAGGAAAGCTAAATAACAGCTCTTTCGTTCTATGTAAAAATTCAATTGTTTAGCTAAGTGTATGATGCACGACAGCCTGTTAAATTTCCATAGTGTTTTTTTAGACTCCCTGTATACTATATAACGGCCAATTGTACAAGAAAACTAATAATTTACTATCCTTGCTGATTGCTATAATCTAACATAATCCAACAGTCCATATTTATTCAATTTCAGTTTTATTCGAACGCCAAAATGCGCTAAAATAGCAACACGCCAGATATGATTAATCGCGTGCGTAACTCGCGCGGAGATATCAAGTCAAGCGTTGGCAGAACCAAGCAAGAGCCAAGCATTAATCGGCCTGAGTATAGTCAGGACTATTAGGACTATAGTCCTGACTATTAAGACTATAGTCAGGACTATTAAGACTATAGTCATGACTATTAATTAAGACTATAGTCATGACTATTAGGACTATAGTCCTGACTATTAAGATTATAGTCATGACTATTAAGACTATGGTTATGACTATCAAGGTTATAGTCATGACTATTAAGGCTATAGTCATGACTATTAAGACTAAAGTCAGTATTATGAACGATCTGGAGAACCTCCGAGCTATTGAGAATTCGGTTACGAGCTATTTAAAGCGACTGCAAGCCTGTCCAGATTGGCTCCAAATATCATACAATATCTTGGATGTCAATATCTTAAGGATCGAATCTGGTATTATCTTCATTAAGATGTCCTACAGTATCTTAGCATATCATGCAATGTCTTAGGGTATCGCCCAGTGTCTTAAGATATCATATCTCAGGAAGCAATATCTTAGGATGTCATACAATATCGTTGGATATCATTCAATATCTTGGAATACCATACAGTATCTTTGGATATCATACAATACCTTAAAATATCATACAGTATCTCAGGATATCACACAATATCTTAAGGTATCATACAGAATCTTAGGATATCAATATCTTAGGATATCGTTCAGTATCTTAGGATATTAAGATCTTAGGACATCAATATCTCAGGATATCAATATCTTAGCCGATACAAAATCTTAGGATATCATACAGTATCTTGGCATATCATACAGTATCTTATAAGGATATCATAAAATATCTTAGGATATCATACAGTATTTTAGGATATCATATAGTATATTACGATATCATGCAATCAATATCTTAGGATATCATATAGTATCTTAGGATATCATACAGTATCTTAGGATATCAATATCTCGGATGAAAGCAGTCACAATGATGAAGGCAGCCGCTATGACGAATCGGATAGTGCAACGTCTCAAACAAGTGACGATATATATATTGGAAGCTTTGTAAAACATTTTGAAGAAATAAATGTATTTTAAAAGTGAAAATTGTGCAAACGTTTGCCAGCAAAGCCACGCGTCCGATTTCAAGGTAATAAATAATCCCTATCTATCCACAATAAGCAGTGGCGTAACCAGCCCGACAATTTAGTCCCGCTACGCAAATTCAAAATTATTATCATTATTCATTTCTTTGGAAATTGATTGTTTTCACAGTCAATGAACATGAAAATATTTGCATAGCGGGACCAAATAGTCGGGCTGGCTACGCTACTGTCAATAAGCACTTAAGAGATTAAAGTTTTGCTTGTAATCCATTAATGACTGTTAATGACTTTGGCGGTATACGTTTTAGAGAGCCACAAACGACAAAATTTCGATTTTTTTCCTGTCTCAAACTCGCTGGGTGAAATAAAAATTGTATCCACATGAGGTGGGCGGGTTAATCACTTTTTAATGACTCTGTAATATGCAAATATCGACCATGACAACGGCGTTGACAACGATTTTAACTTGGGCTTAGCAACCGCTTAGTAGTTATGTTTAATTTTTTTTATATGTATGTCTGGATTTTTCTTATTCCTTGCTGAACGGTCCTAAACATAGTGAATACATACCCAGGAAAAATTTAAACCAAGTATGGTGTTAAAGTATTGGACAATCTAAGAGTATGTAATAAAGTCTTGTAATACGATGAATTCAAATACACCCTTTATACTCTATTTCTATTGTCGTTTAAGATTTTGAGGAATTTTGAATGAACTGGGATATTCTCTGCAGAATTCCCCCCTGAATCTTTGCAAACTCCTATAAGTCAGGAATTTTCGTAATACACAATTCTCACTGCGCATGCGTACAATATCTACGTCCCACAAGCATTACACCAATTTTAGTATAATATATATCAAGAATGTGTTGAAATCCACTCAGTTTGTTAGAAGGAATATATGTGGGGTTAGCCTGCGTAGCAGGCGTTTAGTGCGGGCGGGAGAAGAGAGGGCGTCGTTAAATAAACGCTTGCCCAAATGCCTATGATTAATTTGTTCTCCGAAGAATCTTCGGAAAAGCTTCCCATTGGTCAATCTCGCTAACGGAAGTAATTACGTAACTCAAATGTCAACAATAATTTTGCTCGCGTATCGAAAATATGCCGCCCTGTTAATGCTTTCGAGGAAACTCTTATATTTCAAGTATTTAGACTTCGAAATTCAGTTGAAACCAGAACAGAGAAAGTTTATTATTAATTTGCTACATGGTGAAGACGCCGGTTATCGCGATTCTTCCTACGGGATATACGGAAAAGTTTGAGCGGTTTCAATTATAGGTTTTTAATATATCGGCAAATCAAAGCTTGCTCGAGCAGGGATCGAATATTCCTTATAGTTGTCTTGTTATTTGTTCACTTTAAAGAATAATTCAAGACCAGATAGTTGACATAGTTGAGGCTACATCACTTGGCATTGCAGCTACTACATAGTATGGGGTTGTATGATGATTTTAAGAATAACATTTCAAAACATGGTCAACTGTTATTTGCAGTTAATTTGCTATACGGCAGAATACGTTAAACAACCGTGGTTCACGAGCCTTCTAAAGGGAAATGGCAATATATTTTTTTATTTTCTCATTTGATAGAACAATTGAAACTATATATTAAGTTCTTTTAGCGCTTTTTCATATCTTGCTTAGTTCTTGAAATATTTGCACTTGGAGTAAAACCTTTAAAGGATAAAAGCTCTGTTTCGTGATTGTTGACTAAAACAGCTTCAGAAACTCATCAAAAATTTATGAGGAAAACACAAAGAAAAATCATAAACGTGTATTTTTTTTTTGTGATAGAGATTTCCCTTGATTTACATAAATTTTAACTTTGATTTTTTCTACATACACAACGAATTTTTTCAAAGCTATTTCGCCAATGAACTTATACTAGATCGATCGTTTTTGAAGCAATTTAAAACATTCGCAGTGCGTGTTTTATCAGACCATTTTATATCTGATAAAACACTGCTGCATGCTTATGTTTTAAATAGTACGTAAAATCTCTGCAAATTTCCCTAGTTGCCGAGCAATTCTAAATATAAATCTCGACTATGATTGGATAATTGGTGAAGGTGCTAATTACAAAACGTCAATCATCCTTAATGGGCGAAAACAAATTTGTCATAGCCATTTGGGCAGGCGTTTCCTCTTTTCCCGCCAGCACTAAACGCCTGCTACGCAGGCTAATGTGGGGGTAAATATTAGCAAAGTACAAAACTGTAAAATATTTTCTTAATTAAAATGCTAGTAATCATTCGTCCACACTCTTTAAATACATTACAAGCGCGTATAATCAGTATTATATGATATTTTGATGACGTCATGGGTAGATCCACCCGATCCACCCGACGTAGAACCCCCACTTTGTATAGCACTTCGAGCACATCATTGATGGTTGAACACATCATTAATTTCGTTCCCAAATTGCATTTGCAGTAATTAGCACGTGGATCTATTTGGTCATATCTTATAAAGGACCAAGTGGATGCCTGCAAGGATTTCGCGCAGTATGATAATACACTGTATAAGTTTCAGATCTTTTAAAACATTGCTGGTAGCAGTCTAAACGCAAAGCAGTCAATTTAGTTTACTGGTTATTTTCCATTCTACGAAACAGTTCAAAAATGTTATATGAACAGATAATGTACGTTAAGTGTAGTTGTGTTTAAAGGACGGAAAAACTGGCTTATATATTGGTGTTTAAACGACTAAACGACTGCTGTAACTTGATCATTTGATGAGGTAAGCAATGCGAAAATTGAACGAAAAATACCTGTATAAATTATCTCATTATAATCGCAATGAATACGTACTATTATATTATCGCTATTTTTCTTATGCTAGTGGCAAACTTGTAACCCCCAAAGGCCGAGTTTAAAATGCGATCAATTTCCATCAAATGTTGGTATTTTCCCACGTGCTCTGTTGTATCTCGTTCTGATCTCACAACTTCTGAGATGGTTGTCTATATTTTACTTCACAAGAATTTTAGCACTGGTCGAATTTTAAGATATTTCAAAGTTAAAATGATAAATTTTAAAAGATATTTACTGCAACAATTTTGTGGATGGCATAATAACCAGTAAACCGAATTGGCTGATTTGCCTTTCAATGCTACTCGCCAACTTTTCAAAAATCTTAAACCTTATATTATCATACTGCGCGAAATCCTTACTGGCATCCACTTGGTATAAGATGTTAGCAAATGTTTCCACGTGTAATTACTGCCATCTGCATGTGAACGAAATTAATGACGTATTCGACCATCAATGATGTGCTCGACCGTCGACAGTTTCGAAATTTGTAGAAAGAGCATACTAAAATTAGTAAAATTGCGGCAAGGTTTCGTTGCGAAATGTTGTAAAATGGGGGAAATATAGCCTTGCAAAGTCTGCAAATTTTGTATACTTTTATATTGCGTGCAGAAATTGCGGCTAAATTGCTCTATTTTCCGCATTTGACAACATTTCGCAACCAAACTTTGCCGTTTTACTGATTTTAGTATGCTCTTTCCGGGAATATACTTTTTTTGTCTGTTATGTTAGTTAGTATATATTCTTAGACAGCTACATACAGTAGCTTAATTCGAACCGCGAGAAATCTTGATAGACATGCCACAAATCAATACACGAAAACAATCCGGTGGGGATTGGAGTGCTACCAAAAGTTTGCCCGACGTTGGTGGAAATTTACCGACATCATGGGTTCATTGATAGAGGAATAGAAGGTAAGTGGAAGGAATACAATTTCTGTGGACACGTGCGAAAATACAAAGTTTATCTTAAAACGACAAGTAAAAAGTACCCATCGCGAACAATTATTTCCACGATTTCATAATTTAATAGATGTTGAAAACTTCTCATTCCACAGCAACCTCGTATCTTGGGGCTTTGCGTGGTTCAGAGGCTCTGGTGATTACACACATACAGCATAACAATTTATAACATATTGTATATATTATTACTCTGGTCTCGATACGAATAGCATATAAATACTAACCACTTTGAAAATAGATGTCCAATTTTGCCAATCGTTTGTCCGTGGGTTGTTACAGTTTTGGAAACTACGATGCATGCGTGCAAAGATTATAATTTTAAAAACAGAATTTGTGTTGCAATCTCGTTTCCAGGGATTTCTAGTCCTGCCGGCGAAGGGAGGGAACAGAATAAAACCCCGGCCCGGGCCGGCCACTTGAGAATAGTGATCAACCTTGTCTCCCAAGGCCTCTTAGCCGTGCGCGTCCTCTCTAGACCATCGGACACACGGAACCGGAGCTGAAAGAAGACTTGCAGTAGTTTCTACAGCGCATGCTCTTGCATTGGGTACTTTTCAGCACCGGTAACAATTTTCACAGTGAAGTATTACGAAGAAACGAAGTATTTGTCTTGACCTATGTTCATAGAATAATTTTCCCTAGTGAAAACTGCTCAACTGCTGCGAAATAGCAGTCCTTTGAGAAGCCAATCAGATCTCTCCCTTTAGTCGTCTTACCCAGAGCCTAATTTTCAACGAGTGACCGAGTGAAAATGGCTCTGGGGACGAGAATGAATAGTGATGGTGATCGCTACTGGAATATGATTGGTTACGCTAAATTTTAAAATTTTTATCGACTTATTTATCATAATAATTTAAAAGCGTTGCCAAACAAGGAACGTGTAGTTCACAACTGTTAGTTACATTTCGATATGGCAGCAAAAGTTTCGGCCAGAAAATCTTCTCTGCGTGAATTGAGGATGCTTGTCGTCTTTGCAGTAGCGAATGCTGAAATATGTTGAGATATAGTGCAAATAATCACCCATGCCATGCCGATAATATATTGAAGTATATATACTGTAAATAAATAAATAAAATCTGTCGTCTTTAAATAAAATTTTCTACGTCTAACATTTCTTTCTTTTAACATTTCTCTTTCTAAATAAGCCCAAAAATCCGTATATGATCTCTCGTCATAACGGTTCTGCTAATTACTTTTATATAATAAACTCCTCGAAGATTGATTTATAATTTATTTTCACTTGCGCATAAATTATAACTATTATGCATGTGCATAATGCATAACAAAATTACCCAAATAGTGGGTAATTGGACCATGTGGCCGGCCCGAACCATAGATATGGCCTGGACCAGTGCTTTCTTAACTAAACCAGAAAGCCCTGGGAACGAGGTTATTTGGGTTGTTAAATTTAATCACAAAAGATTCTAATAAAATTGGGGAAATTTTACCGAAAGTAATTTAATTTAACAAATCTGGTCACACCATTGAAATTAATTTAACTGAAACGACATCTCCAACAGGAAATTTGGAGCCCAATTTGAAGCCGCCCAGTTTTAAGTCTTCACGCATATTTTCAACGGACTATAATTTACTTAAAAGTTACTCATAACGCTCGTAATGATTTGCGAATATGAAATAAGCTAAAATATTAGTAACGAATGTAGTAAATGGTTTTGAACCGCATAAAGGATTAACTGGGTGTCCATATAAATGCATGTCTCTGGCATTCTACTCAGTTCTTGCTCAGTTCCAGCGGACAAAAGCATGTAGATACGAAATTTATAACTTGGCACCATGGTTTAACCCTTGTATCTCTTTAAGAAGGTCCCACTCTTTATTTTATATCTTTGTTGTTCTATACGTTTTACATGTTATATCAGAAATTAAGAGAACTATAATTTCATAATATTTTTTCATTTTTCGAGCATGTTTCCCAAACAACACGTCTGAGAACAGAGTCAGAGAAGATAGGAAAATACATCTTCGGACTACGACAATGCACTCCAATGGTTTTTGACTGGCTAAAATAACGTGTTTTCTTGTATATAATCATTGGATAGACATTTTTAGTAGGATCCATGTTAAAAAATTCAATAACGGTTGAGCGATTGCGGTTCTTCAAAGGTCAAGTAGGCGCCATATGGGGGGGGGGGGGGGAATCCCCTTTTTA
>CACRXK020009310.1:752-19341 GCA_902702795.2 Paramuricea clavata
ATATCATTGTATTGTACATATTTCACACCTGTATATATCCTGTTATCTGTTTATTAAATTGTTATAACCTTTTTGTCAAAATTCTAACGTCGAGTTCGTTTTATTCAACGCACCGCGTCTACCCCCAGTAGATTCATTTGGATTTTGTTCAAACATTCATTTCTATCCGGATGAAGCTACAGTCCATAACCGAGTCTTATATATTGTTAAACCTCTTCTTCATGACCAACAACACGGCTTTCGTTCGGGAAAATCTTGTATTACTCAGCTTCTTGACGTTGTTTACAACATTGGCAAGGCGTTAAATTGTGGTAAAGAAATGGACATGATCTATTTAGATTTTTCCAAAGCTTTCGATTCGGTACCTCACGATAAACTTATTTTTAAACCCTCCCAATTTGGTATTACTGGGCCGCTCTTAGACTGGTTTTCTAACTATCTGTCTGGACGTAAACAGCGCGTGGTAGTTGACGGTTTCTCATCAAGTTACCTCGATGTAACATCTGGTGTTCCTCAAGGCACTATTGTTGGCCCATTGCTTTTCTTGATCTACGTTAACGACCTTCCTGACGCAGCAAAACACAGCAAAGTACCAATGTTTGCCGACGACAGTAAATATGCTATAAAATCATAAACAATCCACACGACTCTAATCTCCTCCAATCAGATCTTCAAGCCCTGTGTCTTCGGTCTTCTACGTCGAAGTTAAAGTTCAACTTGAAGAAATGTTCTGGAATAAGATTTTAACGGAAACGTTGTATTGAGTCTCCCGATTACTTTTTATGCTCCAGTCAGATCCCTTTTCAATCAACTCAATAGGATCTTGGTATACTAATTATTACGAATAACCTAAAATGGTCGCCTCATATTTCCAACATTGTTTCCAAAGCAAACCGCATGCTTGGATTTCTACGACGTAACTGCACATATTGAACTGATATAAATTGTCGACGCTCTATTTCACACTCTGTTATGGCAGTGAAATTTGGGCACCCCAGACAACATCTAGGGACCTTCTTTGTCCTGAAAGTGTCCTATAAGACGAGCGACCAAGTATATCCTTCAAGACTTCAACTCATCTTACACCAACCGTTTAAAGAAACTTAACCTACTGCCTATTTCATACTGGTTCGAAATAAAAGATATTACGTTTTTTTATAAATGCAAAGCTGGTTATTATGACTTAACACTTGAAGACTATATTCTAGACAATTCTACTAATCATCACACTCGCTTTAGCTCTACTGATTCATACCGACCAAACCGTTGCAGAACATCTTCTTTCCGAAACCTATTTTTCAATAGGATAGTGCCACTATGGAACAGCCTGCCAGGAGAAATAAAATCCTCTCTCTCTATTCAGTCACTGAAACTTAAACTCTATAATCACTACACTCAAAAAGTTAATGCATGTTTTGATGTTAATAGGCCAAGGACTTGGAAAACGTTTTGCACTAGCTAAATGTCGTTCTTGTTTTATGTCTTGTTCGTAGAAGTGCATGTTCTGAGTTTTTGTACGAATGTAATTATGTGTAATACCGTAAATATGTAACTAGCTATGTATTTTGTTAATTTTATAACCGTTTATAGTATAGTATAGCATATAGTATAGCGTAGTATTTTCATGTATGACAGGACTTAATTTGGGACTGACTTTATTAGTCCTGTTGTCTGTGCCTTCAATTTCTTATTGCATGTAAAACTAGTAACCCTCCGCCCCAAACCCCCCCCAAATAAAAAAAACAACGAGTACATTTCAAGCTACTAACTCTGACTTTTAAAGCTATGTATGGTTTTAAAGCTATGTATGTGCCTACTTATATATGCAAGCAAATTCAAGTAATGAAGCCGAGTTCGTATTCTTTACGCAGAAATAAGGATATCCTGCTTACTGTTTCTCATACGAAAACCAAAAAGACCTTTGGTGATAGGGCCTTTGCTGTGGCAGCGCCGAAACTTTTTAACGACCTTTCTCGAGAAATTAGACACAGACGAATTTTAATAAATTGAAGGCGTTACTTAAGACATTCTTGTTTAGGATCGCTTATGCCTAACTTTACTTATTAACATTGATTTTATACATTGTACATATATATTTTAGTATACTGAACCCGTTGTAATTTACGCTTGTAATATAGGTTTTATATAAAATTCTATCTTTTGTAACGCGCATTTGATCATATTCGAATGTAAATTTGCGCGCTATAAGTATTAAATTATTATTATTAAAGCTGTTCTCCCTGGAGGCCCTGAAATGTATACTAAGGTGATGCCAATGTAAGGTTGGGCATCTACACTCGATAGAACTAAGGCGTAAAAAAAATACCTGTGGTTCCGGTTTCCCAGCCAACCCTATCTTTTTCTGCCTACCCTATTGTTTTTTTTCAACACGATTGGACGTGCTACCCTATTTTCTTGTGTGGTTGTGGGCTGCTCATACAGCATGCCAAAATGGTGTCTGTTGTCACACTAATTATCGAACCAAATTGCCTAAATTTGTCCAAAGGAAATACGCATCTCTAGTTAATATTGATGTCGGGACTCTACTGAGAATTTCCCAGCAAAAATCAGCAAAACTTTCTGACCGACCTACCCTAATTTTTTCACAGCTGTGAAACCGGAACCGTGACAGGTACTTTTTAGGCTTATTGACTGTTGAAGGGTTTTGTAGATGGAAATTTCGAGTGTGAATTTTATGCATTAATATTACACCTTTGCCCAAAAAAAATATGTGGGTTTCCGGTTTCCCGACCCTACCTGGCTTTTGGACGCCGAAATCCCGACCCTAAACTTTTTTATTGGATCATGCTTCTAAGTGTTTCCACTTAGAGGAAAACGTTTGTGAAAAATGGAAATTTGAGGCAATATTAAGGAAATTTTTCATTGAATGTGGAAGCACTGACTAAACAAAATGGCGTCCGGTTGTTAGGAAAAAAAGTTTAAAAAAAAAAGTTAAAACCGACCTACCCTACCTAAGTTTTTACAAGAAGAAATAGGAAACCCACATTTTTTTTGGCCTAACCACAAGCAGTTTTGAAAAGTGAGTATATCTGTCTTCTGAATGGGGCCACAGGTTCAATTCCTGCCAGAATGCCTATAGTTGCATTTTTTAATTGCTCCTGGTTAGGTCTAATAAATGTATAAAATTCAGACTTCAAATTTCCATCTTATGATCTACCAACATTCAACAACCTAGCTATACATCCAGGCTTTGCATGCAGTTATCTGGCTATGCAATCAACTGGCAGTGTAGTCGGCATGACTACAGTATGTAATCATGTTGCTATATATGCAGTCATCTAGTCAGGTAGTCTGTAGTAATATGGCTATGCAGTCATTCAGCCCATGTTATAAGGTAATCCAGGAATCCAGATCCGACTTTTATTAGCTTTGCATTTACGGAATCCAGACAGTCGAATCCAGAATCCAAACATCTGAGGAATCCGTATCCTGGGCCAATTTTCTGGAATCCGGAATCCATGGCCGATCTAGAATCCGGAATCCAAGAAGTGGAATCCGGAATCCAAGGAGAGGAATCCGGAATCCAAGGGCAGAATCTGGAATCCAAAGAGGGGAATCTGGAATCCAAGGAGCAGAATCTGGAATCCAAAGAGAGGAATCCGGAATCCAAAGCTAAGACAGGAATCCGGAATCCAAGGAGCGGAATCCAGAATCCAAAGAGAGGAATCCGGAATCCAAGGAGTGGATCCGGAATCCAAGGAGAGCATGGATCTGGCTATGCAGTCATCTAATCTTGAACAGTTAGTACCAGTGTAGGTAGCGATGATATCAAACAGCAGTGGTATGATGGCGATTCAACTACCTCAAAAATACAAACATTTTCATGTGACATTTTGGCAAATTAAGGGCTTCCCAAATGAAGTAACCTGAAGTTCAGGTCCTAATTTTAAATAGGCCTGAATTTCAGGTTACAAATGAAGGACCTTTTCCAAAGAAGGGCATCAAAACATCGAAAATCTGTTTGTATATATTAATTAAATTCGTATATTAAGATACTGTAGTTCTCAAATATTGACTAGAGGTGCTTGTTGTCTTTTAATATTTTCCAGTAAAACAATAGTGAAAATGGGTATGATATGATTTATATTTCAGAACCATCCTCAGAGATATGAAAATTGAACTACAGTAGTTTATATTGTTCTAGAACAATATTGAGCTATATCTTGCACTGAAATATGGCCTGCCTACAAATTTAATGGTGTCATTATGGTCCACATACTCCATGGTTACATGTGACGATAGATTCCATTCAATTTGATTTTCTTAAGAATTTTTTGGGCTATGTACTTATGTTAACAGAGGGTCCTCCCCCCTACTAGTTTTTGTCAATATCAGTCCTGCCAACCTTAGCAACTGATATATAGGGAGAATTCTTATTTAAACACTGAATTTGGCGGGAGAATTGGCTGTTTAGAGGGAGAAAACTCGTCTCCCATGCTCTTTTCATTAGAGCAGCCAGATTAGTGTCTTTTTCAAACCCTAGCTACACTCGCAGCACAAGAAGCCCCTTGATTAATGTTAAATTGGGCACTATCTTGGACTGAAAATAGGACATGAAGACGTGTTTTAACAAATAAATACTTCAATTTTGATTTTCCGAACATTACAGAATCTAAATTTTCCCCTTTTGCAGTTTTACGGGTCTCCTAGGCAGCCGCGCGTAGATATGTCTCGATGAAATTCAATAAGATCGATAAGAAATCAGGATAATCGCCAGTTGCCAATACCGGGAGAAATTTTCACTACCGGGAGAGCGGGAGATCACACCCACACAGGTCTTAGGTCTATACTGGGAGACTCGCGAGTCTCCCAGTAGTCGTTTTATGAAGTAATAAGACAGTATAAAATAATGTTCTTATTGGGACCAGATTTATTCCTGAAAAATTTAAAAGAGAACATAGTGTACAGTTCATAAAATCCTATGGTCCTGGGCTGACGTGTAGACCGCTGATCACCAGTGCATGGATCGCACTATACACACACGCATTTGCGTTTTGCTTGTATATGGCTATATGCTATCAAACCAATTGCTATTCGCGGAGTCGCACGCGTTGGACTGCATGTACAGTAACTTTCAAATGGCTTGTTATATATAGATGCAGTGTATGCTTTTGTCATGGCATATAAATTATGAAGTTTGCTCTGTGCGATTTGCCGATTAACCATTTTGGTGTGTAGAGTACATGTATATGTAAAGCGATACTATTATAGTTTCCCTTCCAGTCTTTCTTGAGGAATAATGAATGTGGATTGACAGCCGTTATTACTTGCTATTGAGATACAGTGTGGTCCACAGGCAGGGCCTCTTTTAATGATGTGTAACTGGGGGGGGGGGCGGACATATTTCGCGGGGGAAACCAGCATATATATGCATGTTTTAACTAATAAGTATACGTAATAGGGAAGCAGATCAGGCCCGTAACTAGGATTCTGAGACAACCGTGTCAAGCACCGAAGGTGCGAACCGTCTAGAGGGGTCTGGGGGTATCCCTCCCAGAAAATTTTGGATTTCTTGAAGCTCAGACAGGCTATTTCCAGCATTTTGAGGAGTGTTCCAACAAGAAATTAACTTTATAAACAGTGACACAATTACTGCAATTTTACAGTCTCCCAAATGTAATCCAATCCGAATAAGGCAACATGATGTGATGATTGCGATAATGAAAATGTGCGTCGTATCAGTATTATAATTCACCACATTTCAAATTCTACAGTACTGTGTCTGTATTACATGTATTGGGGTACTTGATATCGACGCATTCGCTTCTCAGTGTTACTGAAGAGCAAGATAGGGTGGTCTCTTTGGAGTATCTTTGCCTGGAAAAACTAAACTAGAATTTGTCCTAAAATGCCATTTCATGCCTTTTTCCACGAGCAAATTATTTCAGCCACGGTTTAGGTTTCTGGCGATGTTTAAATTTCAGTCCCCAAAATTCCTACCGAGTCATGCAACTGTGACTCGGTTGACTTGTAGCTAGCTACCGGCAGATGATGATCAAATTTAGAAATGTTAACAGCTTATAACATCATTTTCCCACTTTGATATACAATTGCTGGTTAACCAGCTACTGCAGACAGTTCTTAGGGACCTTGCACTGGGGGACTGGGTGGGGGACAAAATTGCTGACTGGAGGGGCCACTAAGAGGGCTGGGGGGGACATGTCCCCCCAGTCTATATGTTAAAAGAGGTCCTGTCCACAGGGTAGTAAATTGTTAACAAGATATGTGGGCAGATAGTCGGGTTAAACATTAATGCCCAACATAAAATTGTGCTTTGGGATTCAGGTTAGGGGCAGGCCCTATCTTCAACTGTGTTATGGTTACCTTCAAACTGTGCAACCTATGAACTGTGCTACTTTCAAACTGTGCAATATATGGTGCTCGGCAGTTGTGAACATTCAATAGACTCAATAGATATTATACTGGCTGTGTCTATTGACAATGAACTGAGCTTGTTTTAGCGATTTGCGAGAAAGTGAACAATCATATTAGCGTTCTTCAAGCTAGCGTTTTAGAAAGTCAATTAGTCTTAATTAATCTTAAGGCTGTATAAGGCATTTGTCTTGCCACATGTTCGTTATTGCTCTCTTATATGGCATTTTTATATTAAAAAGAGTTTCTAGCTAATATAACCTAACTGTATAATATAGCAGAATACACAATATGCTGTCTTACTGTAGTGTTTAGAAGTTTGTTTGTATCTGCGTATCCTATAAATACTACAGTACGAGGCTGTTAACCCTTGTTAACATATTTGTTAAGAGGCCAAACTAGCGGTATTGTAGGTACGCTAACGGTCAACAGTCGATAAGGTATATGTAGCGGCAATTAAAGTTCTGGAACTCAATTTCTGAGGAATTCGAATGAAGACTACAACGAACTTGAAACAATTTAAATCATTTATATATAAGCTCTAGAATTTTGAAAATTTAGTACTTAATCTTTTTTGTATTTTGCTCGGAGATATTAGCTCAACATTTGAGTTGAAATAAAGTATTTGTATTGTAGTGTGTTGTGTATATAACTCCCTATATGATGAGTAACTGGGCTGTGGTAGGAAAAAGAAAAATAATAACGTAGGGTGTCAGTATTGCAGCGTGATGTATTATTGTAACGTCTCATTATACAAAACATTCAATTTAATTTATAACATTTGTCACACTGCAGTTATCACAAAGATCTTGTATTTTGAGGTCCACTCGCATGACCATTAATGTGTAAACAAAGTAAACGCGCATGTCATACTACCTCAAACTTAAACAATGGAACCTGACAATGCATTGAAGGATGGAAGATTGCAATTATTTAGGACAATTTATTGGCATGTCTTTTGTTAGGCAGATTTTCACGCCATTCTGTAAATATAATTGAATAAGAACCTGCGAGAAATGAGCAGATTTGTCTATGTTGGGGCAAAGGTACTAACAACTAGGATAACAAATCATTAAACAGAATGCTGAAACTATTCATTTAGTCCTGCTAACTTTACTGCCCCTGAGTATGGTATGTTGTTTTAACGTTTCTGGAAACTTAGTTTATTTGCTGAATGTCACCGTTAGCATGGAATTATCCAGTATACTGTACGTTAGCACCTTGTACTGGACATGTAAGTATAATGATACTGTATATTATACAAAGCAAGATAGCCGGATATAAGACAAAACAGAATCCGAAGATTACTAGCATCTTAGTAGTAATATAGGGGCCGATCGATCCGAATTTTTGAGGAGGAGGAGTGACGAGAAATGAGGAGGAGGAGTGAGGAGGAAGAGTGAGGAGGAGGAGTGAGGTGGTGAAGTGTGAGGTGGTGGAGTTTGAGGTGGTGGATGTCCACCACCTCATTTATAATTAGTATACAATACGTCATAATTATATGTAATGACGTCACGCAGGCAAGTTTAGGCAAGTAATGACGTCACGCGGACATGTTCGGACAAAACTTGCTGACTAAGCATTTTTAGCGTCCCTCCCCGTGCGTGATACAATAGAGGGATTAAGATTGGCTTACTATGAATAGTTCGAGTCCCTCACATGGTAAAATTGTTATCGAAATTAATATATAGTAGAATTATAGCCGTATCTTTGCTTGGAAAAGATAAATTTCCACAGGTATATTGAAGGATTTTTCGTATGTTTACAAAATTATAGAGAGGAATCTATTCGTCACAAAAATCGAGACATATTTTAAACAGAACTAAATTTTACAGTTGCTAATCCCAGGTCAACATGGTTGTCAACGTCATTGTTATGGTCAATATTTGCATGTTATTCAACATTATTTAGCAAACCTCCTACATACATATATATACTGTTAAGATGACCGAGTCAGATCATAAGAAAACTTATCAAGAACTCATGGAGAAACAACTTTTAGAACAGTTGCAATATATTTTACCATACCCCCTGTTCATAAATGGCTGCCGATTAAAAATTCTTTTATGTGCATATAAATTGGCCCAACTAGCCTCGTACTCATGTTAAGATTTCAAAGGAATTTCTACCCAGAAACGAGGCTAGTTGGGCCAATTTATATGCACATAAAAGAATTTTTAATCGGCAGCCATTTATGAAAAGGATGCATAACAATATGTTTTTTTTATCAAATATGCGGTCGTTATATACGTTGTTATGTGTTGCTAAGTCATTAGGAGGCGTGTAGGTAATTAAGGGGATTAAGGCAATACGAATTTGCATAACTGAGTGTATCCCAATGGATAGATAGGGATTATTTATAACGCAGGTGTATGCCTTAAAATCGGGCGCGAGGCTTTGTGGGCAAACATTTACACAAGATTTCAGTTTAAAATACATTTATTGCTTCAAAACGTTTTACAAAATTTAGTACGGTCTACTTCTAAGAGCGGGCTTTGCAGGCAAAAGTTTGCACAAGCTTAAGATTTCAGTTTTAAAATACATTTTATTTCTTCAAAACGTTTTACAAAGTTTAGTACGGTCTGCTTCTAAGAGCATAACGTTTAGGTGTTTTTGTTATTTTTAAAGAGTTCTCATATTCTTGTCTATCTTCTGGGGATAACTTTGCAAGTTTCTCCGTCTTCATTGGAATATATTTTGGTCGGTCGCTCAATATAAAACGTTCATAATCCTCTCTTGCTTCCGGAGTCATTTGTGCTAGGTCACGTTCGGTCCAATCTGCTGGGTTTTTTATCTGTCCATTTTTGGTGTGAACTCCACACCACCCGCCTTGCTGTTAGACGTACCAAACGAACATAACTCGCAGAAACCAATGACATGTGAAAACAGTAGAGGCGACTGTTCATCACATATCATACATTGAGCGTCTTTGCCCCAGTAGAAATCTTTACACGAACATCTTGGACACTTCATTAAGTATACAATGTGACCAATCTCTTTTCCACAATGGTTACAAGCTAGTTTCTCTGACTCATCAGATTCACCATCATCCTCATTATCATCATCATCATATTCGCTTTCATTATCACTGTTATCAGATTTCCTGTCCTCTTCACCAGATTCGCTTTCAACATCACTGTCAGATTGCGGCTTTTCATATTCCTCCTTTGCCATTTTTGACAATAAATACTCATTTTTAATTAAGTTCTTATTAATCCCTGCTTCTACTAGGCCTTTTGTAAACAGGTCGAGCCCTCGTGGTTCAGGAATGTGAGAGTTGTATGGTAAAAGTGCGTATTGTAAAAGGTTCTCGATGTTAGTACCAGGAATGTCTCTTCCATGATAAACAATCTCCCCCTGAGGATTCCAAGTTAAAATATCGCTTGATATAAGACCTTCATCATGTTGAATGAGTATCCGTTTTTTTCTTCTTCCACATTTTCCTCTATCTGCCAACCTTAGCATTTCATGTTTGTAAGGTCGGAGTTTCTTCATTACATGCTTCGGAATTAAATATTTTCTTTTCATAACGTTTTCTACACAGAGACACAGGCAGTGCACTTGCCCGGCGGTTGCTGTTTCCAGTAGTGCTTGTTGTTGATCAGGCTCAGACGTGCCCAGCAATTCAAGAAATGGCTTGTGCCTTAGAAGATTGATCATTTCTGTTCGACGGTTTGGAAGCAAATGAGTAAAACACAACAATAAGGAGGCTTATATCGGAAGAGAAAGCAGGTGAAAAGCTATTTAGACTAGTCTCCGAGCCTAAAGAGCTGGCGCCGAGCCTAAGGAGCTCGGCTCCAAGCCTAAGGAGCTCGGCTACGAGCCTAAGGAGCTCGGCTCCGAACCTAAGGAGCTCGGCTCCAAGCCTAAGGAGCTCGGCTCCGAGCCTATAAGGAGCTCGGCTCCGAGCCTAAGGAGCTCGGCTCCGAGCCTAAGGAGCTCGGCTCCGAGCCTAAAGAGCTCGGCTCCGAACCTAAGGAGCTCGGCTCCGAGCCTAAGGAGCTCGGATCCGAGCCTATGGAGCCTCTGCTCGGAGCCTATGGAGCTTGGGTCCGACCCTAGGGAGTTGGCTCCGAGATTCTAGCTGGGTTTTGTGTTATATAAACTCGGTTTTTACTTGAAAGATTTATTATCTAACAATTCGTCATAGAGTAAACATGTCTCATTCATGCCATATCTGTGGAAAATATTTCTCTAAACCGTTTAATTTACATCGACACAAACGAAAAGTGCATGATCAAAAACCAACCGACAACATTCGCATGGCGCCTAATGGATCTGCAGTTTTGCAACACCCATTTACATGCATCGTTGCAGGGTGTACCCAAAGCGGTAAGACTGTATGGGTGAAATCTCTCTTTGAGAATGCACAGAAAACTATAATTCCGCCTCCTCAACGTATCATTTGGTGTTATGGTCAATGGCAACCCTCCTATTTTGATATGATGAGAACGATGCCTGAAATCGAGTTTAATCAAGGCATCCCCAAAGGTATCGACAACGCAGATTACTTGGACGTACCTCAACGGAATTTAATCGTATTGGACGACCTCATGGCTCAATCTGGCAAAGATAAACGTATTGCTGATCTTTTTACGAAAGGAAGCCATCATCTATATATATTGTCGTCAAATTTGTCTATCATCTATATTGTCCAAAATATATTTCATCAGGGCAAAGAAATGAGAAATATCAGCCTTAATGCTCATTATATCGTGTTGTTCAAGTCACCAAGAGATAAACAGCAAATTTCTATGCTTGCAAGGCAAATAAATCCCGGGAAAGTACAAGAGTTTATGAGGAGTTATGAAGATGCTACGAGTCGACCTCACGGGTATTTGATGTTGGATTTAAAGCCAACAACAGACGACCAACAACGACTCAAGACCAACGTACTTCCCGGCGAGATTGCAAAGTTTTTACACAAACAGTCGTATCGTCAACCACCACTTGTAAACGCCATGTATGATGCCGAACAGAGAATGAAAGAAATCATGGAAGCGCCACAGCTTAGCGCCGTGGAAAAAAGCAAATTATATTCGGATCAGCTAAACCGGTTTTTGACCTTCGAAAATAATATGGCTCATTCTTCTCCTGGAATTCCTGAAACCTCTGCTCAAAATATCCCACAAGCTCCCGCGGAGATACCACCACAAGTGCCTCCTATGCCTGTACCAGCGGAAATAGCACCACCAGTGCCTGCTACTCCAAAACCTAATTTCCTTACGCCACCACCAACAGAAGAGGAACGGCCAAAACTCAAGCGCAACTTTTTCCACAATTGGGTCGACCCAGCAGATTGGACCGAACGTGACCTAGCACGAATGACTCCGGAAGCAAGAGAGGATTATGAACGTTTCATATTGAGCGACCGACTAAAATATATTCCAAGAAGACGGAGAAACTTGCAAAGTTATCCCCAGAAGATAGACAAGAATATGAGAAATCTTTAAAAATAACAAAAACACCTAAGCGTTATGCTCTTAGACCGTACTAAACTTTGTAAAACTGAAATCTTGTGCAAACTTTTGCCTGCAAAGCCCGCTCTTAGAAGTAGACCGTACCAAATTTTGTAAAACGTTTTGAAGCAATAAATGTATTTTAAACTGAAATCTTGCACAATTTTCAACAACAGTGTCACGAAAAGAAACGGTCTTTTCTACTGTCTTCAAGGCACTCCTGAACCGTCACTGAAACTTACGTAAGTCCTGCCATTCAACTCAGTTCACATGTAGTGTTTTATCTGCTGAATCCAATAAAACTATAGTGCAGACAGTTACAAGTTGTTTTATACGAAAAGTCAAACTCTACTTGAATGTTCTGAAAAATTTTCACACAGATTTTCACAAATAAACTAAATTTAAGAAACGTTGGATTTATAAGTCAATGCGTTATTGTGTTCTCAATTTCTCGTATTTTGAACATACAGTATATTCTTTTATTTTCATTTCAAATAAGCAAAAAATATCTGTGTGATACATATAAGCCAAAAACTCAAAGTGAAAATTACTAAAAAAAGCCAACTATAAACCGTGCGCGTTTCGTGTTCCCCACGCATTATAATTTACACGCATGCGCAAGTAGCGATCATATCGAATCGATATTTTGCACGTCAACAGCTTCAACTGGATTTTAGGACTATTTTTCTCGCGTTTCCTTCGGTGAAATTTTTTTAAACTTTGCACATTTGCTAAGCATGACAATTAGTCATGCAAACATATCAAAATTTCAAGAAATTCTACAAGACAGATTTTTTGTAGTCGTTATTCATGAATATCTCAAAACCTGCCTGATAAACATCCCTTCAAATTTTAATATGTCATTCCTCTTTCGACCATAAATCTTAAAAAAAAATCAGAAAAATTGACCGAAGGAAAAGAAGATATTGCCGCTTGATTGTAAAATTAGACAATATATAAAAGTACGAAAGATGAAACGTCATGGTTGTCATGGCAACACTAACACTGTTCATATTTGTTCATATATCGACAGCTTAAGACTTCTGAACTTTCCTGGAAATGATTATACTGCCTTGTCTTACTGTCGATGCAATAGAAGTGTCCATTTCCTCAAATTGATCAATTCATACAAATTCAAATTTCTTTTTACTTCCTGTGCGTTTCCTATTGGTCAGTCGGTTCTGAAACGAAATCTAATTGCCTCATCTAGAAGTAACAGGAAGTTGATCAATTTTTTATCGTATGAATTGATCAACCTGAGGAAAGGAATTGGTGCAATATTTTATCAACACTTCTATTGCATCGACAGTAAGGGTATTCAATATAAATTCGATCGAAAACGAAGGTTACCTGAAATACTTAAAATTTTCGAAAACTGTAAGGAGACACCTTAATATTATTAATAGTCTGATGATGGTTTTGATATAAAAAAATTATAAAATCGAAATATCACAAACTCATTCTCGACTTGCTTTGACTCATATCTTGACTTTGATGATGAGTAGTAATATAGGGGCCGATCGATTCGGATTTTTGAGGAGGAGTGAGGAGAAGTGAGGACGAGGAGTGAGGAGAAGTGAGGAGGAGGAGTGAGGAGAGGGAGTGAGGAGGAGGAGTGAGGAGAATTGAGGAGGAGGAGTGAGGTGGTGGAGTGTGAGGTGGTGGAGTTTGAGGTGGTGGATGTCCACCACCTCATTTATAATTAGTATACAATACGTCATAATTATATGTAATGACGTCACGCGGGCAAGTTTAGGCAAGTAATGACGTCATGCGGACATGTTCGGACAAAACTTTCCGACTAAGCATTTTTAGCGTCCCTCCCCGTGTGTGATACAATAGAGGGATTAAGATTGGCTTACTATGAATAGTTCGAGTCCCTCACATGGTAAAATTGTTATCGAAATTAATATATAGCAGAGTTATAGCCGTATCTTTGCTCGGAAAAGATAAATTTCCACAGGTATATTGAAGGATTTTTCGTACGTTTACAAAATTATAGAGAGGAATCTATTCGTCACAAAAATCGAGACATATTTTAAACAGAACTAAACAGTTGCTAATCCCAGGTCAACATGGTTGTCAACGTCGTTGTTATGGTCAACATTTGCATGTTGCTCAACATTATTTAGCAAACCTCCTACATACATATATATACTGTTAAGATGACAGAGTCAGATCATAAGAAAGCTTATCAAGAACTCATGGAGAAAAAACGTTTAGAACAGTTGTAATATATTTTGCCATAACAAGATGTTTTTTTATCAAATATGCGGTCGTTATATACGTTGTTATGTGTTGCTAAGTCATTAGGAGGCGTGCAGGTAATTAAGGGGATTAAGGCAATAAGAATTTGCATAACTGAGTGTATCCCAATGGATAGATAGGGATTATTTATAACGCAGGTGTATGCCTTAAAATCGGGCGCGAGGCTTTGTGGGCAAAAATTTACAAGCATTATGAAATACAGTACTGAACGTATTAAATATATAAAAACACGGAAAGGTAGGTTAAAAACTAGTTAACATACGTACTATTCGAATTTTGAAAAGTTTAGGATTACAATAAAAACTGGCGTTTTCTTTGTAGATAAAAATACAAAAACAACCTCCCGCGGCTTGTTTCAAGATTTTTCCTGGGCCACGAAGATTCCACGCGCGAGTCGCGAGGATGACGTTTGATCTATATAAATATTTTAAACTGGACTGTAACTGTAGGGAGCCACCTTAAGTAACTGATTTTGAAATAAAATCGAAATATCACAAACTCATTCTCGTCTTGTTTTGATTCATATTTTGATTCAAGACGCTAATCTTTGGATTGTATTTTGTCTTACACTTTTTGAAATTGTCGGCTGGTATTAGTTTAAAATAGAATATAATTGGTCTTAGCGCAGTGATTAATATGAACGTTTTACTGAGGTGTTTCGTGACAATGTACGCACCATAGATATCTTATATACACTAGATAGTGCATCTAATTATTCTAAAATTCAAAAATTGAAGCCGTGATTGCAGACTCAGGATATTCCCATGAAATGAGAAGATTCGTATGTTTTCTATTTTTTAAACACGGGACTTAAACATTAAGTTAAACCTATTCCAAATACATTTTTAAACTATTCAAATGATGAAAGTTATTGTTGTTTTTTGAGCGATTATTAGCGAGTGGGAAACACCAACATGGCGGCCATGTATTCAAATGGGGGTAACCGCTGGAATATTCTTGGCTTCAATTTTACTAAAAGAGATGCGCTATCTACTCTGTATAAGATGTCTATGGTACGTACAGGTAGTGATTTTCACGTGTCCTGTGGCAGTAAATTATACAGTTGTACTAAGTTCTGCTATAATCAGGCATTCTTTCTCTCTGGCTCCTCCCTAGTATTAATGAGCTCGGTTTATTTTAAGATTGAAAAATGGCAACAGCTGTTATGCCTGGTTCTGGTGCTGCAACTTTGAACAGGAACATATCTAATGAAGAACGAAGATGGATGGTTATTGGTATATGTCTCAACAAGGTTCTGACACCTACACTAAGGGATGTCCTCCGTGTTGAAATACCTAAATGGCATCAGAGATCGGAAGTAAACATCCCATAGAAATTAATAAACAAACGTTTGGAAAGTTTGTGAAAAACCTGCCGCCATCTACCATAAAGTTGAACTATGACAGTATCAACAACAATGCTGTACACAAGTCTGCAAAGTTTTATGATTATGCTGTAAAAGACCCTTTGTCTTTGGCGAAATTGTTTATGAAACCTTTCATGGCAAGTTTCACTGGTTTTGACCACACCATGGATACCTCTGCTGTTCTGTCAGTAATATGTGAAGCACAACCATTCATTGCTTGTGGCGCTGCCGTTCATGCAAAGAAGATCAGGTCGGATATTAGAAATGAATGGGCACATTGCGATTTTTTACATTGGACCAAGCCAATTTTCCAAACTGCTTTGAACGACATTGAATCCTTGGTCAGGACTCTAGGTTTGACAACAGTGGAAGAGAAAATTGTTCTTGATGAAATTGATAAGTGGAGGAACCATGGTAAGTATTGATAATGCACCCTGTTGTTGTATATTTTATATAGACGCGTAAAAATTATGAGCCTGCTGTTTAAGGTTACAGAACACCTTTGAATACATTTCGCTTGCTATAAGAAAACATTAAAAATGTCATATTCAAATTCAATTTTCTCCCGAAGAATTTTACGGCAATTACTGATTTTTAAACGAGTTGTGCTCCTGCGGGTTTTAACGAATTTTTCTCAAATTTTCACAGGATATAGCTAAAGACTTCAGTTTCAAAATTGTGTTCGGCTTTGTTCTAATTTTGGATATTTTAATAATAAGGAGCAATTAACACAAACGATTCAGAAATATATTGCAGTCGTCAAAGAAATCGCCATATCAGCGGAATGACGAAATAAACAAAAATTTCCGAACATAATATTTTAGAACAACTTTTTTACTGTATAAAAATAATATTTTCATAAATATATCTTAAAACCAGCAGGAACATAACTCAAAAGCGTAAAGGTACCGCGACTTAAGGTTTTCCTGAATAATTCTTACAGTATTTTATTGTTTGTCAATTTTACAACTTTAACATATTTTGCATGCACTGGCTAACATGTGGTGAAAATTTGATGAAAATCGGACTGATTTTGAGCACGCAGTAGCGATTTTCCACAAAACGCCAAAAAGGGTGTCCTGTAACCTTAACATGATTGGACAATGTTGTGCGGCCCACATTGTTCACACTTGTCAACAATATTGTACAATTTTGCTGAGCCTGAATCGAGTGTAACAATATTGTTCAACATTGTTGACAACTGTAAACAATGTGGGCCGCACAACATTGTTCAATCCTGTTTTCATCAATATTGAACAACCTGATCGTTTTTGTTGCATGTCATATATGGCATGCAACTTTCATATAGCTCTAAATTTCGTGTCGTGTTCGGTGAGCGGTGATCGGTGGGCGGTGAGCGGTGAGCGTACCAGTCACGTGGCAGATTCGTAAAATACGACAAATACCGAGTTTCCGACGAGCATTTTCATGCCGGGTTTTCGTCGAGGAAACGCAAAGAAAATTTATATATTGATTATTCGCCGAAAACTTACATAATCGAGCGCCTTAGAAAAATAAATCGAGGTAGGTAAAGCTTTGCTGTTTTAACTTACCTTATATTTTGTTATTTGTTGTGATTTTGGAACCGTTGTGCTCGCACTGATTATTTATCAACTATCACGCGTTTATATTTATATATCGTGAAAGCCTCAAAGCCGCGAACGCTATCAAAATACTCGATTTTTATATACTCAAACTGAAACGGAGCCATTGTGCTCGCACTGATTATATTGTGTGCAAAGCTTCAAAACCACAGCATATTTTGTAAACAACATGAAATATAAATATCAAACACAATTTAAATTATAAATAGTAATACAATTGAAAGCCTCAAAGCCGCGAACGCTATCAGACCTATCAAAATACTCGATTTTTATATACTCAAACTGAAACGGAGCCATTGTGCTCGCACTGATTATACTGTGTGCAAAGCTTCAAAACTACAGCACATTTTGTAAACAACATGAAATATAAATATCAAACACAATTTAAATTATAAATAGTAATACAATATAGGCCTTTCCAAGGTTTCTACCGCCATATTGCAGGGGGTGCAAAAACATTGGGGCGAGAGCGCGGCCACCAATGGCGCCCATACTATTTTAACCTGAGTATCAGGCTCTATTTTACAAATAGAGCCTGACACAAAACGTAACCTGATCGCTTTCCACCCACAGCAAAGTTTATATTTAGTATCCAAAATGTCGCAGGAGAAATTTAAATTTCACACAACGACAACAACAATCTAATTATAGCATAGGCAGCCCACTACCAGGTGATCTCGTGTTCGTATTTTAGCCAATCAGCGCTCAGAAAGGGTTGTCCGAATAGAAATCCATTTTGATGTATTCAGTCAATTATATCTTTCGTTATTCTTTATGAAACTAGTTGAAATTTTGTAATTATGTTTGGTTATGAGAACTATAGCTCTGACAAAAATATAGAATCGAAATAAAGTATATTACAGGAGATGTTCAGTTGTTTTAATCATAAAATGAATTTCTATTTGACAACTAGTGCCAGTACTTTTCCGCGTATCAAGATCACCTGGTAAACGGCTGAATTTAAATTAAAACTGCAATGAACTTATAAAATTAACAAAAATAATCACAATTTAGCGAAATATATTGGAAATGTAGCTTATATTAAATCGCCACCCAATTGCTCTCTGCTCCGCAGAGGTTTCAGTGACTACAATTAAAGAGCTTTACATGGCGCTTACCGTATTTATCAACAAACTGACAGATAATTATAAAGTATATATATATATTAAGTATACTTTATACCTATACGTCAGTTAGTCGATAGTGCAATCCGATGGCGATTTAATATAAGCTACATTTGCAATATATTTCGCTAATTTGTGATTATTTTCTAATTTTACTGCAGTTTTAATTTAAATTCAGCCATTTAGAGGGCCGGCTATAATTGTAGTTGTGATCGATATAAAATATATCAACAACTGACAATAGTATAATCTAATTAGCACCAGCCAATCAAATGACAGATTTAAAAAATCGTTTGTCTAATCGGCCAATCAGACGAAAAAGCCAGAATCTGGCTTTTTACATGCGCCGCAGTAAAGAATTGTATCAGGCCCTCC
>CACRXK020009311.1:8093-19336 GCA_902702795.2 Paramuricea clavata
GTAGTGCATGCGAAAACAACTACAACACCTGTGGATCCCTTTGATGCACAAATTGATAGTTCGTCGCATAATTGGCCGTTTTTATACTAGAGACGCATAATGCGTCTCTAGTATAAAAACGGCCAATGAGATGATAAACCTCATTAAGCTTCATTATCTATTGTTTGAATTGCATTCAACGCGATCGAAATTCGACGTATAAAACGCCTTAGTTCGGCTTCGTTCTATATAGCATGCAACTATGGCATCTGTGAGTTATCTAAAGTTGTCTAAAGTTCAATTAACCTTTCTCACGCAGACATAAGCCCATATCGGCCATTTTTGGGGTACTGTCTACCCGGGCCAAGTCAGAGAATCCGAGCTAGACAATCTAAAGAATGTGAAAAGCGACTTTTCAAAATTGTATTTACCATTGATTATACACACAACTACAGTTAAAAACTCGCAATACACTCTTTCGATAATTACGCCACACATACTTTTTGGTTTTTGGTCCCTGGAACTCGCTCTCATTAGCAATTACGCAAGGTGATTGGCTCACGATTCATGAGAGTGAGGCCCGAGGCCAATTAGTTTACACTCTCAGACATGGGAGAGCCCTCTGGAGAGCCAATACCCCCTAAAATGGTGGGTAAGCCTAGCGTGAGAAACGGGATTTTCAGTGTTAACCACCATATATGAAGAATTGGGTCTTGTTTCCAGTTTTACTGTGTATACTTTCTGCTATAAAAACGTTATCTTTTCTCTAGTTAAACTTGCACAAACAAGAACATTTTGTTCGTAGTTCTTTGGGCTGGACAAGTTTACTTTCTTGTCTGTACGGTCCTTGATAAGTTTTGTTTTCCTTGATAAGTTTTGTTGTTCATGTGCACGGATGTTCTTATACATTTATCTGACGTCAAGGCCGCCGTTTGTTCGCCAAAACACTTAAACACGTAGACACGAACAAATTTTCCTTGTCCAAAAGCTGGCAAGGAAAAATGGTCAATTTCTTGCCGAGCAAATAAAACTTGTCGCGGAAATATTGTCCGTCTGTATGGATGTTTCGATGCCAAGGACGATACTCATATAACATGTCCGGAACTCCATTGCAAGTTCTATGGATCCATACAGATAAATGGATAAATGCATGAATATTTGCGGATATCATGTCGCCACACCCGATCCGGTCTAATAAAATGCATGACGTCACCTAAGATTTGCCACGTGACCCTATGAGAGCCAATCAGAAGCGAGAAGTGAGCCTCCAACATTCTCGACCAAGCAGAAGCTGACTTGTGTGTATCCGATCAAGTTTTACTCGAGTATACTTGATAGTTTATTTTGAGAATAAAGTTATATTTAATATCTGTTATACAAAGCAGCTAGCAGAGTGATTTAGCTCGCTAAAGCCAGCCAAAATGGAGGATGGAATGAAATACTTAGCCGTAGATCGGAAGAAGGTTGGCGACCCTACTTTGCAAGCAGAATGGAGTGCTAAGAAGCTTGTTTGGGTCCCAGACGAAGAGCATGGATTTATCCCTGGAAGTATTAAACAAGAAAACAAAGATGAAATTGTTGTGGAAATTTCAAGCGGGAAACGAAAGACGTTTAGCAAAGACGACATACAGAAAATGAACCCTCCTAAGTTCGAGAAAGTCGAGGACATGGCTGAACTAACATGCCTCAACGAAGCTAGCGTTTTGCACAACCTAAAAGATCGCTACTACTCTGAATTAATCTACGTAAGTTCGTTGTTTAACGCTTCAAATTTCTGAACTTTTAGCGGTGAAAGTTCATATTTTATTGGGGTTTAATTCTATCGAGTTGATAGACATACTTCGTATATTCATAACCGGAAGTGACTTTAACACTTATGTTTTCAAACTTTCTTCAAATCAATAGAAGCATGAATTTATATATTGTGTGCTTCTTTTTTAGACCTATTCAGGTTTGTTTTGCGTCGTTGTTAATCCGTACAAACGGTTGCCTATCTACACGGATAATGTGGTGGAAATGTACAAGGGGAAAAAGAGGCACGAAGTTCCCCCCCACGTCTATGCAATCACCGATACTGCATACCGAAGTATGCTTCAAGGTACGCTGTATTACGTTGTACAGTATATTATTGACATTCCTTTACTGATCAATACTACGAAACGCCTACCGATTTCTATAGCTTGGTAAAAATTAAGTCTGTGTACACCTAACTAAATTATTGTATTAAATATCTGCCATCATTGCTAGTCTTATCCGTCTGAAGCAGGCGTGGCTCTCACTTACAGTAAACTTTTATATTAAATTTGAGATATATTTGTGACAATTTTATTAGGCTATTCTATAGCAAAACAAACAATATAGGAAGGCCTTAAAACCTCGATCGATATACCCTAATATTCCCAGAATCTAACAAATATATTGTGACATTTAAATCATGAACCACAAATAGCTAATATTGCTGCATTATATTGGCCAAATTCTTGTTATTATTGTTCAATTAAAAAACGACGTGTTAATTTTAATTATGCATATTATATTTTGTAACATTCAAGTTTGTTTTAATAAGTTTTAAGGCTATTTTGCATCGTTGAAATGGGATGGCATGCAATATAAAGCATCAAGTCAAACAATATAAGTATTTAGTTTATAGCAATTTTAAACAGAGATAAGTTAACTTGTTTACATAATTTCAAAAGGTATGCAAGCATCCATTTGCTAAGAATGTTAACATCAATAATTTCTGTTTTGAGTTTTGACAAAATGTTGTTATACTACATTACATTACTACAATATATGGTTGCAATGTGAAACACCATTGCCTCTTGTGTGGGCATTTTTTGGAAGTGATTCACTGTACATTTTTGTAAACATTAATAGCTGCTTGCATTCATTTTTGAAGTGGTTTAATTACATCAATGGAATTTACATACCAGAGTGAGTTCTGAAATGCTTAGCAAAATACCAGAGCATTAACTATGTCACTTCTCTCAATTATTTATGCTAACTTGGGTTTACACATTACCATTTGTCCGGCTGATTTCAGTTAATTCATGTAAAGACAAATATAGTTGGTTTGATTATAAGGTCCTCAGATGAGGTTTATTGCATATTTTCTAAATATCATTTAAGTGCAATTGAAATTGGCCTTCAAATATGTGCCTTTATTCTTTTATTCTAATACACCGTGACTAATCTTGCAGAGTATAAGTTTCACTTTTGCCCAACTTTTCCGGCTTATTTTTGAAATTCAATCTCATAATTATTATTGTTTTATTTGAAAACCTCCCTTTTTGTAGACAAAATAAAAGTTGTACTTGCGTTTAGCTTATGGAAACATATAATGTGACATGTTTGTCAAAATTGTATTATAATTTTAATCCAGTCGATTAAATGGACCCCTGTTTGAGTTAATTAAATCAACCTTAACAAATAATTACTGGGATAACTTTTGACAAGGGGTGTCAAATGTTTTAACCTTAATTTAGCTCAATTAATTCCTGACATGTTTTACTTGACCAGGAAAATGATCAGGCATTGTTAGACAAAGTAAAATAACCCAGTCACATTAGGGTGCATTGCAGATTAACACTTTATTATATTTTATTCAGTCTAACACCAGACGATTTTACTTGTCATGGGGAGAGCGCTGCTCCGCTCATGGGTTAACGAGGCTACATGTTTCTGCCCATGTGTCTACAGGGTGTTAGCCAGAAGTAAAAAAATCCACGTTTACCTGAATTTGGGAAATTTATTTTAGCCTGAAGCCGGCCATTTTTTTGTGGGTCTGGGGGCATGCTGTTGCCCCCCCTCGATTTTTAAATTTTTTGTGTCTTTGAAATGGCATTTCCCTATTTTGGGAGTAATTTTGAGCAAATGTAGTTATAAACATGTTTTTAATGGCGTATTAACAACATTGAATTTCTATAACTATTTTTTGGCTGACCCAAATTGGGAAATTACGACCTCATGGTAATTGGGAAAACCGTGTTTAACGTGGAATTTTTGACTGTAGCTAACACCCTGGTCTAGTTAACCATTAAGTTGCGTTTTGATGATGTGTGATATCCGCTTTTTAAATTCGATACGATGCTTCTATATTTGCCCTTTTTGACTGGATATTGCTTCGCAACATCTGTGAGTCTTTGTGGTTTCGTGAGTGTGGGGCAGTTAAACAATGGGAAATGACCAGCCTGCTTTGCGTGCACTGTTTGCCTGCGAATCAGGCCTTTCAGAGCCGGGAATCAGGCTGGAGCAAGCGTTCATTCTGGCAAAAGAAGGATGACCAATGGTTGAAATGGAAAAATTTGCACGGTTCCCAATTTGCAAAAACAACTGCAAACTGCTCTAATTCTTTCTGTCACTTTCATTTGATCTGTGAGGCCAAA
Organism: Paramuricea clavata; assembly: GCA_902702795.2. Taxonomy (NCBI): domain Eukaryota; kingdom Metazoa; phylum Cnidaria; class Anthozoa; order Malacalcyonacea; family Plexauridae; genus Paramuricea; species Paramuricea clavata. The sequence continues at coordinate 12,458 of CACRXK020009311.1, forward strand.
TATAAATATTAGTTGGTTTCAGGTTTCCGACCGACCTGTCAAAAATATGACAGGTCAGTCGGTTGACATTTCCCAGTAGAGATCATCTTTTCATAAATAGCAGAATACAGTATATATTAAGTAGTCATCAGAGTTATTTGTCAACAAATTATTATGTTAATTATACTTTTACACAACAAACAGTTTGATCACACATGACAGTTACTCATAAACAACTATATTTATTGCATTCTTGAGATAGAATATTTTTTAAAATAAAATGTTTTTCAACCTGCCTACCCATATAAAACATGGCTGTGAAACCTGAAAACAGGGCACAAGATTAGCAGTATCCCGATATCTACGGGATACCAGATTTCAATTTTGGATACTGGATATCATAGGCTTAGTATTCCGACGGGATACTAAAAAATCGAAATGTTGGTGAAGGTCGTATGTTGCTGCAAAATGTTTGTCAAAATAATATTTTCCGTTGTTTGTTGCGCGAAAATGGAATGTACCTGAGCACGAGGTTAATTTCTGCCTCTCTGTTTTCGGCAATGATTGCTCATTCCAAGGTGTACAAGATGCTGAGGAAGTGGGATATGGCCAAATGTAATTGCCCAAGCAAGATGCGATCTAGTATCCACTTGGATACTGGTAAAAAATTCAAATCTTGAGCCCTGCTGAAACGAACTATTATTTTTATTTGGCCTGAGACAGCCTCAACGGCCTTTGATTTCAATACCGATATTTTTGTAATATACAGATATAACAATAGTTTTATGATATACGAAAAACAGTAACGACAAATTTTATTTAGCATTGTTTGTCTGTCAACACCACCACATTCCATACTTTTCTTTGTTGTTTCTGCTGACCCTCAGGCAAAATATTGCAGGCTCAGCAGTATTGAAACAATCGATATTTTTCGACAGTGTCAGTACTTTTCTTTCAGACTTTGACAGTATTGAATAGTTGGTATCAATATTGGCCAATCACTAGCCTAAAGGCCTTGTTATATGAGGCAATTAGCATGAGGTGGTTTCTACAAAAAAAGAGAAACGAGAAAAAACCGAGTGAACCGTTTTTATTTTTTAAAAACACATTCGAAAATCAAAACTACGGTAAAAACAACACATTACTCAGTACTCACACAATTACAAAATTTCTGTGTGTGTAAATGCCAAAACTTGATTTAAGTAAAATACCGATTTTTCTTCAGGGTTTTTCGTTTCCCCTGTTTTTTTCTGCCCCCCCCCTGATTTTTCCGTCCCCCCCAGTTTTTCCTCGCGTAACATATGGTCTTTCAAAATGCCAGATGATTTTACTTGTCAAGGGGATCGAGAGAGCTGCACCACCACTTCTTCCAGAATATGCCTTATGACGTCATTATGCATAAGGTCTGTTTTCTTTCAAATGATGAAAACAAATAGATCGCAAAACTTTTAATATATAGAGAATTAGACAAGTCTATATTATTAGCACTGACGAAGATCCATGCTTACAGATTGAAAGCTTTGCAGTGATGAATACTGTATATGTGGTGTTTTTGACAAACCGGAAGATTATATATTGTTTTTCGCGATGCAAACATTCAAGGAATTGTCACATATAATTATAGCAGTATCACTGTATACCAGGCATACTGCATGTACTGTCCTGCAAGTTTATTGGACAATGTACGTGTCCAGCCTCTTAATTTCAGGCTTGTACAGTATATACTGTATGGATTAATAGCACAGTAACATAAACTTCAACCCATGTTATGTTGTGTAAATGTAATGATTTTATTATGTAATTTTAACACTTTTTTCTACTTTTTTTTCTAGAACGAGAAAATCAAGCAATTCTTTGCACGTAAGTAATTTTCGTATCCTGTAGCTTATTTGCAAACTTATTTATTTGTAGAAAAGGAGTGAGGAATTACCGTATTGTAGTCAACTGTTCAAATAAAACATTCTAATAATATGTCTGTGTTTATTTCAGTGGTGAAAGTGGCGCAGGGAAAACAGAGAACACAAAGAAAGTTATTCAATATTTGGCATCGGTTGCTGGACATAGCAAAGCACATGTTTCATCCACAGCACCTCCCATGAGCCCTAAAGTTGGTGTGGCTAGTGGACAGGTTTGAATATCTTGTATATCTTCAGTTACTATACAGTTTTGGTGGCTATTCTTTGTGCATCATTTGAAGGGACCACAGTAATTGGTTTATACTGTTGTGGTGTCCCCGCCGTTTGTTGTACTGTTTTGTTGTCTATATGAGTCGTTAGTTACTGTATGTCACAATAGTATGTTGTAGGGATGCACCGGATATCATCTGCCTGACATTGATATAACATGTTATATCGCTACAGAGTTTTAATTCTATTTCACAACCATCTTCAGAAATATGAAAAACTAGTTTTGTATTATTCTGAAACTACAGATTACAACGAAAAATTTGTTATCTTGAGCGGCATTTGAACACATTGCCATGTTGCTTTTGGAATTTTCTTATTGTTTTCCATCTTCTCCATGTTGCTTTCACAATTTAGGCACTATTTTATTCTCTATACAGTATGTCTCCATTTCGATCCAATATTGCAGGTCAGAAGTTACCCTAACAGGGCCTCTATTTTGCTGGAATTGAGCCCCAGTCACAGAGGATAAAGATACGATGCACTAACGTTCCTTTAGTTATTCAACACGCCTTAATCCTTTTATGTTTAAGGTTGAACTGGAGAGACAATTGCTGGAAGCAAACCCAATTTTGGAAGCATTTGGAAATGCTAAAACTGTCAAGAATGATAACTCCTCCAGATTTGTAAGTTTTGCATCCATTTCTAACAGTTAACCCGTGAAGTTGCATTGCACCATCATGCACCAAGGGGAGAGTGTCAATTGGTGCTTAGTGGGTTAACCAGACTATCTGCCCATGTGTCTGGTTAACTCAGTATGTTGCATTGCACCCTAATGTCCCCTACTTTATTATTTTACTCTGTCTAATGATAGACGATTTTACTTGTCAAGGGAAGAACACTGGCACTGAATGACTATCTGCCCACATGTCCAGTTAAGCAGAATAAGTAGATTTTCAAATTCACTTTTCCATCCAAAGATCCACTACCCCTTTACAGCACAGCACGGCCCTGCATGATCATGACAAATAGTCAAATACTATAATTGTATTGTTGACCCCTTATCTTCTGTTTCCAGGGTAAATTCATCAGGATCAACTTTGATACTTCGGGATTCATTGCAGGCGCAAATATTGAATCTTGTATCCTTTATGTTGTGTATTATTGATTACAACTTTCTTGGGTGAAACAAATTAACCCATTAGGTTACAATGGACCCAATTGCACTGACTTTATCATTTTGCTCTGTCTAATACCAGATGATTTTACTTGTCAAGGGAAGAGTCTTGTGCATTAATGGGTTGAGCATGTGCAAGGTACAGTATAGTATTTTAGTGTATAACCTTAACAGGGTTTAGATCTTTTGGAGAAAGCTCGTTGTGTAAGACAGGCACCTGACGAAAGATGTTTCCACATTTTTTATCAAATTCTAAATGGCATGAATAAACAGATGAAAGGTACTGTACAGTAAAGTTTAGCACTGAGCTTTACGGTGTTTGAAATTTGCAGTATGTTGACATCCATGGATTACATGTACCAGATGTCTGCTGGATATTCTGGGTGGATAGCAGAGTTCAAGTTGCAGGTGGTAGACAGACTACTGTAAAGTCTGTTACAGTACTTGACGTTTGTACGTACTTGACGACAACTACAGTATAACAAAACAGGTTCTGAAATTTAAAATATTTTACAGTTAGTACCACACTGGGATACCAGGATTCAAAGTTCTATTACCCCATCTGGTTAGCATAAATTTTGGTATCCCTTAACCATCAAAATAAGTATACAGTACATGTCTCTCATTAAATTACAATAACAGGAGACTCCAACAGTCATCAACTAGACAACCAATTAAGTTGGAAAGCAAAGGCTATTATTTAGTTATTTTCAAAAAGGCAGACTTGTAGTATTCAAGGCTAACTTGGGAGACCACTGGAGACATTTAGAATTATCCCAATGTTTGAAATTTTGTAATATGCACTTATCCAGTCAGGATACAAGTCATTCACAGTTTGGTATCCAAAACCAAATCTTAGTATCCTGTGAATATCAGGATACTGCAAATTTCAGGCCCTGCTAAATATGATAACTGACAAAAATGATAAAACAGTGATTTGGAACTGGCATATCTTACAAATGATCATACTAACAGTAGGGATGAGCAGATTGTTTAATGGGTGACTAATAATACCAAATAATCGGCTGATTAAACAAAAGCCGATTATTCCCATTTACACAGTTGCCAGTAGGCGTTAGTTGTTAAGGTGACCTCAGATGCTTTTGAGTTTTAAAATGAAACTTGAGAAGCTAATGTAGCAAAGCACTCATGGAGTTACAGTATCTCTAGCATTCATTCATGTCTCTTCCTCCCTTCTAAAGCTGGATATATAAATTGAAAAGTTTTCCACTTCTTTTTCATGACATTCTCTTTTGTCTCATGTAATGGTCCTCCGTGCTCACACATTGTTTTCCACTAAGAGGAAATCCAGCTTAAGCTACACACATAATCCAGCTTCATGGTCATGGGGGTCACATGTATAAGTGATTAAGTGTTAATTTTCTCACTTAATATTTGTTTTTCTGATAAAGAGATAAGAGGGGGATAAATGCAAGATCTTATTTGTACCTATTTGTGTAGGTACTATTTGTACCTATTTGTGTACGGATATATCCGGTATACTGGTACCAGTATTTGTTTACATACCGGTTTGGCGATATTGACAATTTAAAAATACCGATATACCGACATTTCGGTATTTTGCTGCCTAATACCGAATTGAAAGCTATTTCAAGTCAAAGATTGTTCTCCGAAAAAAAATTTTTCCGAAAAAATTTTTAAATAGTGGTCCCTAAAAAAAAAATTTGCCCCGGGCCCCCACCAACTTCTCGGCGGCCCTGCTAATAACAGTATGTGCCACAATATTTTGTCAAAACTTGATTTTTCTCGACGGTCAGCAGTTCAGTTTGGCTTTAAAAAAAAAAACACGTTAAAAATACCGGTATACCGGTATTTACCAGTATTAATTCTGATGGCAGTATATCGGTATTTGGTATTTGCGATATCGATCCACTCTATAATCGGCTCATCCCTAACTGACAGCTGACAAATGCCTTGAATTTTATTTGAAAATGAACATTTGAAGCTTCTGTTAATACAGTGCCTTGTACAAATTAGAACATTTGCCATGACCTTATTGTTTCTATTCAGATGAGTTCCTGTTTGATGATATTGGATCGTATACCTTCCTCTCAAATGGAAACGTTGAGGTTTCTGGCATCGATGATCGTTCTGATCTGAAAGACACTTTGGTGAGTGAATAGAATATACTGAAATTTGACATTATGTTGTATATGTTGTATACTGTAGGCAGGTTTCAGAAGCATGATAGGACAGCCAATGGTGTTCAGCTTCAGAAATATTGACTGTTGAAACTTATAAAATATAAGTAAATCAAACTAAATCAGTACTGTAAGTCTCTCAATTAAATTAAATTGGTTCTAAATACAAGACCACATATAATGAAAAGATTATTTTCTTACTCGGATAACAGTAGTTAGCAAACCTTCAACTGCTGCATGATAATTGCTTTAGTTGGTGAAATCGTAAGTCAGACCATCCTGCATGCCCACACACACCTTGGTGCATGCTTATGGAGATGTGAAATTTATTGCATGTCTCAATTAAGCTGTAATGCAAAATATATTTCTAAAAAACTATTTGTAATTAGTTGCAAGCCCTGCAGTAATGAAATGCCCAGTGCATTCAGAATGAAAAAGTGATTGCACCCCACTGCACACCTAACAAGACCAAGGAGTGCGATTTATTGAGCCCCCCCCCCCCCCCCTCTCCTTCCTGGGATGGAAGAAGTTTTGATTCGAATTTTGATTGTTTGTTTTACTATTTTAGACTGGAATGAAAGATATGGGAATTACTCAGGATGAAACAAATTGTATGTCTATACCAAGTTTGTACATTAGATAGTGATAGTGTAGACTTGTGACACATATTGACAGTGCTCTACTACCAATGCTCCACTGCCAGTGCTCTACTGCCAATGCTCTACTGCCAATGCTCTACTGCCAATGCTCTACTGCCAATGCTCTACTGCCAATGCTCTACTGCCAGTGCTCTACTGCCAGTGCTCTACTGCCAATGCTCCACTGCCAATACTCCACTGCCAATACTCCACTGCCAATGCTCTACTGCCAATACTCCACTGCCAATACTCCACTGCCAATGCTCCACTGCCAGTGCTCTACTGCCAATGCTCTACTGCCAATGCTCTACTGCCAATGCTCTACTGTCAATGCTCTACTGCCAATGCTCTACTGCCAGTGCTCCACTGCCAATGCTCCACTGCCAATGCTCTACTGCCAGTGCTCTACTGCCAGTGCTCTACTGCCAATGCTCTACTGCCAATGCTCTACTGCCAATGCTCTACTGCCAGTGCTCTACTGCCAGTGCTCTACTGCCAGTGCTCTACTGCCAGTGCTCTACTGCCATTGCTCTACTGCCAGTGCTCCACTGCCAGTGCTCCACTGCCAGTGCTCCACTGCCAGTGCTCCACTGCCAGTGCTCCACTGCCAGTGCTCCACTGCCAGTGCTCTACTGCCAGTGCTCTACTGCCAGTGCGCTACTGCCAGTGCTCCACTACCAATGCTCCACTACCAGTGCTCTACTGCCAGTGCTCTACTGCCAATGCTCTACTGCCAGTGCTCTACTGCGAATGCTCTACTGCCAATGCTCTACTGCCAGTGCTCTACTGCCAGTGCTCTA
>CACRXK020009312.1:0-15645 GCA_902702795.2 Paramuricea clavata
GGTACCTCCGGCAGCCACCTTACGATTAATGTCTAACCATGGAGCACAACTATGGTCAGTCATTGTGATAGGGAACTGCAGTGCCTGGAGAAAACCCACAACTTTCAGTAGAGCATTGGAATTCATGGCAATTTGCACTTTTGATTGAAAATGCCGGATCATTCCAGAAAAATGCATCCAAGGCAAAGTTTGGAAATTGTGACCTAATATTTTAAAAATTTATTTGACGTAAATTAAATTATTAAATTATGGGTTTGATTCTCACTGCATTGCAGACTCGTTACACCTAGTATGTAAATTGTGGAGTTACAAACATTATGTTTAGATATTAGTTTAACCCATTGAGTTGCACCAGTACTCGAGACCATTTCTGCCTATATATACTTACATACTGCAAGACGGCTAATGTCCCACCTATCCTTGGGGTGTGGGTATTACACCTTCCAATTTTTGGTGTATAAATATTATTATATTAAAAATTATTAACACAGTACAGACGTCAACAGTCCATACAGTACAGTTAACAGTTTATAGCATGTATCTACAGTTAATATTGAATGTCACCAGCATTACAGCTTGTATATACTATACAGTATACACTTGACCTATACGACATAGTCTATTGATATATCATATAGTTTATATTGGATTAGTGTTTATATTGTGTGTACTTGATATGTTTGAAATATATTTATTCACCAAATATTTATATAAAAATGAAAAATATATTTCTACTTCACCTTTAATTTTCATTTAGACACGGTCTTCTTTAGTACGACGATCAGATTAGAACAATGACAATACTTGTCAGAATCGATGAAGGATATTTTTGCTCGAAAAGGCGAGAGTCGAAGGAAAAATCAAATAACATGAAATCGAATTTTATATCCAAGTCTGACATTTGAATATCATTGTGCTTTTGGTTTTCCTCGTAGAACGCTCGTAACTGATTTCCGAAGATTTTGGCAAACTCGTACCCAGTCTTCTCGCGGTTACCTTATTTTGAAGTATACTATCTAGCGATTTCCGTGGAAAGAATATGGAAATAATGTTGAATGAAAGCTAGCATCGCGTATAATATTAGAAGCACCGCATATAGTGCTCGAACCACTGCGTATAATTGCAAAAGCACCGCGTATATAAATGGTGAAAGCACCGCGTATAATACTGGAACCACCGCGTATAATGGCGAAAGCACCGTGTATAATGCCGAAAGCACCGCCGTATAATGCTAAAAGCACCCAACAAAATGCCGTTTGATCACTCTAAGCCAGCTATGGCTTTCCATAAAAGAAGACCAAAGATGAAAGATGATCACATTGCCTGTTTGCCTTATGCCTGACCGCGCTGCACCACGGTTAAAATTCACTGGTACCGTCATGCAATGCGCCAAATAGAAAATTTTGATTTCGACCCACAAAACAAAATTAGGATCTGCTGCCTTGCTCGCTCGCTTCAGGCTCGCTCGCTGCGGCAGCAATTATCTTGAAGGTGTTAGTTACCACAGCATTATTAGTCGAGGTGGTAAGAGTGGTGACATGTATAATGAATTTATAGTGAAATAATTTATGGTGCATGAAATTTAACCCCATAGATATGATGTAACAAATAACTAACTGGGCATAGTACAAAACATGGACTGGACCCATGGACTGGACCCAAAATTGGACTCAAAATTGGACCCAAAATTGGACTCAAAATTGGACCCAAAATTGGACTCAAAATTTTAGCCAAAATTTTGCCCAAAAATCCATTATTTTTTCGGAGAGAAACGACCATCAGAATATCGTGCTTTCATTTAATTTGTATAGGCAAAAAACGTCACGTTCCATCACTTCACCTTGACCTATCTAGCTATTTGTCTTCCAAAATTCTATATTTTATTTTCTAAACGTTATCTAGGGTATCTCGTAAATAATAAACCTTTGTGAAATATCTTTGCGCAATGGTCACAAATACATCACATCGATATAAATCATTCCATTAATATATACATCAATATACAGTATAGTTATTTTAATTACATACATTTTGTGTCTGTATAATATACACCCTCTATATATTCCGGCATATATAATATATCCTCTAACGAGTAACGAGTTCGCAAAGTTTGTTTTGTCCATATATTCTAATATTTATCGCAACTATAGGCTTAGTATAGCTATATGTGGGCTTATCATTATGCCCATATTGTATTTCAGAACCGTCCTCAGAGATACGAAAAACTAGTTTCATATTAATCTGACACTGCAATCGAGAATCAACCAACGAAAAATTCGTTGGCTCGAGCGGGATTTGAACTCGCATCTTCGGGTATCTAGACCGCCGCTCTACCTATTGAACTATCGAGTCAATAGGGATTGGTAGTGAGTCTTATCCAATTTAAGTGCACGAAATATTTTCATGACGACTAACGCTTGTCTTAGAGGACGCGCAGTGTTTCAATTCTATTTCACTAGAACCATCCTCAGCGATACGAGTGACACGTCTATATTTGACAAACGGAAATAGAATATGTGCATAATGATAAGCCCACATATAGCTAGTTGCAATATTAGAATATACAGTATGGACAAAACAAACTTTGCGAACTCGTTACTCGTTGGAGGATATATATGCCGGAATATATAGAGGGCGTATTATACAGACACAAAGTGTAGCCTATATAACTAAAACTAGGTTACCCACAGGGCAGTAATGCTGCCTTTGACAGCAAGAGACAAACTACAGGGTGTTGAACGAGTCCTTCAGAAACATCCTATTATTGTTATCCTTGTTAACCCATTTATTGACAGCACGGCCCTACCACTGACTGAGTATTAAAAATCGTCTGGCGTTGGACAGGGTAAATACTAAAGTCATTACTGTGCTGATGGATTAACAAGAGCCATTGGCAGATAGGTTTGTTAACCCATTTACTGGCAGTACCCTGCACCACTGACGAGTAAAATTTTCTGGCGCTGGACAAGGGACTGGCGCATTGCCAGCTAATGGGTTAAACCACCGTGGTTAAACATAAGATTTGATGCTCCAGGAAATGTAAACAAACTATCAGTGTGACATCCCAGTTTATATATTTATATGCTCGGAATATTGATTTCTCGGTAAATACAAAATTATTTTAAAGTATAACAACCAGCGAAGACGTAAGCCACTAACTACCCTGCGCGGCTGAGCGCAGACTATATAATGACATATATATGTTATCCGTCTGGTCCGTCCGTCGCCATTCGTCCGTCCGTCATTCATTCATCCGTCCGTCCGTATCCGCGTTTCATCCTAACTCGTTTCTAAACTGCACAAAAGTGCGGTTCGTTATGATCAACATTTTCAAAAGCGGCCAATTAGACCAGGGGTTAAAGGGCAATGACAATGACATGCAGGTGACATTTAACATTGCGTCTCACTAATTAAAATTTGCGTGTTTATTAATAATGTTTATCAAAGAAAGCAAAAATATATACAAGACAATCTCACATGTGAAATTTTTTCACTTACGTACTGCCTTGTGATGCAGTACAAGTATAAACACCAAATGACAATTGACAAAGCATTTGTAAATCCTAAAACATAATGAAATCATACGGCACATTCAAGATTTTAATATCGTATTTCAGCCGCGCGTTTATACTGCTTGGCGCATTCGCTGCGTTATATTCATCTATATACACAGAAAAACATGTCATTGTCTTTGCGGACCATAGGCAAAAAGCATTCGTCAACCACATACCAAATTTAAGCAATCGTTAAATCATATACATGTCATGGAAAGAATATGAAAATAATGTTGAATGAAAGCTAGCATCGCGTATAATGTTAAAAGCACCGCATATAGTGCTCGAACCACTGCGTATAATTGCAAAAGCACCGCGTATATAAATGGTGAAAGCACCGCGTATAATGCTGGAACCACAGCGTATAATGCGGGAACCACCGCGTATAATGGCGAAAGCACCGTGTATAATGCCGAAAGCACCGCCGTATAATGCTAAAAGCACCCAACAAAATGCCGTTTGATCACTTTAAGCCAGCTATGGCTTTCCATAAAAGAAGACCAAAGATGAAAGATGATCACATTGCCTGTTTGCCTTATGCTTGACCGCGCTGCACCACGGTTAAAATTCACTGGTACCGTCATGCAATGCGCCAAATACAAAATTTTGATATCGACCCACAAAACAAAATTAGGATCTGCTGCCTTGCTCGCTCGCTTCAGGCTCGCTCGCTGCGGCAGCAATAACTATATATTGGTGTATATATTGATGGAACTGATTTATATCGATGTGATGTATTTCTGACCATTGCGCAAAGATATTTCACAGAGGTTTATTATTTACGAGATACCCTAGATAACGTTTAGAAAATAGAATATAGAATTTTGGAAGACAAATAGCTAGATAGGTCAAGGAAAAGTGATGGAACGTGACGTTTTTTGCCTATACAAATTAAATTAAAGCACGATATTCTGAGGGTCGTTTCTCTCCGATAAAATAATGGATTTTTGGGCAAAATTTTGGCTAAAATTTTGAGTCCAATTTTGGGTCCAATTTTGAGTCCAATTTTGGGTCCAATTTTGAGTCCAATTTTCGGTCCAATTTTGAGTCCAGTCCATGGGTCCAGTCCATGTTTTGTACTATGCCTAACTAACTGAGCTAACATACAAACCAGGTTGTCATCACCAATTCATAATAATATTAGCAGACAATGCCGCGCAAAGTTCAAATGCGCCAGCTGGTCTGAAGAAGAGTGCATGCGAAACCCTCATTCAGGCAGTTTGGGAGATCATTGATATAGACCAAGAATAGCAGAGGCCCGATTATTGAACCCTGAGGAACTCCTCTGGATGTAGAAGAGATACCAGAAAACTGACCGTTAACAAAACACTTTTGCCTACGATCAGTTAAATAGGATCTAAACCAAGATTGTGCCAAGTCATCCACACCATATGCTTTTAACTTTGAAAGTAAAATGTTATAGTCAATAGTGTCAAAGGCCTTCTTCAGGTCAATGAAGACTACGCCGTTTAAAAGACCTCTATCGATATTGACACACCAGTTATTAGTTGCTTCTAGTAAAGAAGTGAGGGTGCCTGTAATTAGACCTAAAGCCAGATTGATAAGGATTGATAAGCTGATTATCAGTTAAATATGCATAAAATTTGTCATAAACGAGCCTTCCAAAACTTTTAGCAATTGCAGAAATGATTGAAATAGGTCGATAGTTGCCGAGATCACCTTTATCCCCACTTTTAAAGATAGGTAAAACTCTAGCCATCTTCCAATCATCCGGATAAATTCCCATGGAAATTGAGCGATTAAAAATGGCCGTGAGTGATGGAGACAAAATCTCGGCAGCTATTTTCAAGACCTTACAAGGAACATTATCAGGACCAGTTGCCTTATTAGGATTAATGGATTTCAGAGTTTTGATTACGGTCTCAACATTTATTTCAGCAAACGAAAATGAGCTATTGACTGGGTTTATATAAGAAATAGGATTTACGTCTGAGCTAGGTAGATTGTTGGCAAGGTTATCGCCTATCGTAGTAAAGTAGGTATTGAAAGCATTTGCTATATCAGCTGAATTCGTGATCTCGCTCCGTCATGTTTTATAGTTTTCACATTTGTGGTTGCATTGGCTTTGCGTGAAGAAAGTTCATTAATAAGTCGCCACGTTTTCTTTGGATCATTTTTGGCTGTATTAATCCGCGTCATGAAGTAATCTCGCTTCGACTTTTTAATAAGCTTATTAGCTTCATTGTGAGCTTTTTTATATCGAGACCAAATTTGATCGTTAGGATTTTTATCAAAACGTTTTTTGAGAGAGTCTCTTTCGCGTAATTTATGAATTAGCAATGAGTTAATCCACGGAGATTTTTTTACATCTAAGCCTTTTGGTTAAAACAGGAGCATGAATGTCCAAAATACCTGAAAATTTGGTGAGCCAGGCTGTCCACATATCATTAGGATTGTTTTGGGAGTTTATATCGGACCAATTTATTTGCCGGAGAAGCAATATATAAGAATTAAAGAAGCAATATATATTGAAGTAGCAAGTGTGATGCAAGTGTCAAGAGTCGTGCAAGCAAAGACCAGGGGTTAAAGGGCAATCAGAGGTGACATACAGTATATTAAACATGTGCGTCTCATTGACATACAGGAAATTAAAGATCAGATTTCATATCAAGTCTGTTTAATGCTAGGCGCATCTACCACATTATATAGACTAGTATATACACAGATTTATCACACTCAGAAACAAAAAACTTGATAAAAATATAGAACTGACAGTGGCTAAAGTCCAAAAACAAATGTAAGCGTAAGTTGCGTAACATTGGACTTGAAACAGCTTTAGAAATTCGATAAAAATTCGAAGACTCGAGCGAGTTTAAAATTTGTGTTCTGCGCATAGAAAGCGCGCACGACCACAATTCCATGCGCTTAATAAAATTTAGTTCAAAACCCCCTCTCTGCATATATTAGGCTGCTGCTACGCTCACTCGCTTCAGGCTCGCTCGCTCCGCAGCAATAACACACAAAAGACAAGACGTCAGTTATTCCTATCTGTTAAAGTTTCATGTCATTGTCTATTTTTCTTGTCACTCTTTTTTGCGGATTTATGCTTGCTGCACGCAAAGGATTGTAGGTAGATCGACATGCCGACATCTTTTTTATTATGGCGAATTGTTCTACCGGTTTCGCCAACATATACTATTCCGCAACTTGAACATGTGATTTCATAAATAACGTTCTTTGTCAGACACTGTTTAGGTTTACTTGCTGATTTACATGTTTCGCAATCTTCCCGGCAGCTTGCTCTATCTCTGGGTGGGGCAAATACTCGTGATGAAGGTCTGCCGGAGAGAGATTGTTGACAATAGCTAATGAACTTAACGATGCCATTAAAAGTTTACTCTAGAGATGCCTAATAATTTAACAACCAACTGCCATTCCTAGACACTTTGGTATCTTATAATCCCGCAGCTAAATCTTTCTCAGCTATACACTTTATGTCAAACGCATTCACAGCAAATGCATCACGCCGTGGGATAGTCATGGGTCAGTAGCATCTAAGCGGGCCATTCTGTGAAACCAGAAGGGCCATTGCTTGCTCTACGAACCCCACTCATTGTAAAGAATCTCTTAATAAGGTCTTTACATTGTTCGTGAACAATGGATATCCTAGAAGGTTTGTTAGGGCTATAATAAGACTCACACAACACGCAATAAACCACGTATGGATGACAAACGAGAAAATATCTTTGTGTCATATGTGAAACTTCCCGGCTACATTAATGAAGAACTTAAACGACGTGCCCTTTCAGTGATACGTAGATCTCCTATCAACAATGTCAAAATTCATTTTATGAACGGCAGACCTTCATCACGAGTATTTGCCCCACCCAGAGATAGAGCAAGCTGCCGGGAAGATTGCGAAACATGTAAATCAGCAAGTAAACCTATTAACATGAGAATCCGCACGGCCAAAAAAAAGGTGTCAACTGCACAAAATTTGTGCAGTTCGCCGGATGCAATTATGTCTAATCCCAATAAAATTAATAGGCAAAGCTGTCATCAATCTGGTTCTGTTCGCAGTGGGTATATGAAAATTAGCATGTGGCGTTTAGTTCAATATTTAGAAATAAGTTACTAGTCTTGTGAAATCCCGTGAAATGCAATACAATTGCTTACATTTGCTTACAGAAGCCTGTACACGTGAGGGTATTCAGCTATATCCCATATATGTTTTATTTGGTTAGATTCTAAATGAATAAATAGCCATGACATACAGTATAGTTGCAACTCGCGCAGAAAGGCTTAATTTAATGAGTTATGAATATCTGCATATATACCAATGCCACGCATAGAACTCGTACGAGGCATACCGGAATGTGTTTTCATTATAAAAATTTAGGTTCAACTGATTAAGCAAAGATGACTACATCTTCTTAACCTGTCAGCAAAAGATGATTGCATCTTTCTGAACACAAGAGTCTCCCCTAAATTGGTCTTTATAATATAAACACAAATTTGCGCTAGCTTTGGCGTTCGTTTGCAAACTGATTTTAAAACAAAAAGATTTCGTGTACTGCATGTTTGCGGTCTCTTGATTTAGCTATACATTCTATTTGGCTGGCCAGTTCTAGTCAGTAAATTCGCGCAGAAATAAGACTTGTTGAATTATAACTATGATAATACAGGATATAATAGCTACCGTATGTATAGCTGCAACCGCAATTTCATATAGCCTACATGCAATGATTCATGCATAATAGGATGTGTTATTATATTATAAAGAATTAGGTTCAACTGATTAAGCAAAGATGACTACATCTTCTTAACCTGTCAGCAAAAGATGACTGCATCTTTCTGAACACAAGAGTCTCCGCTAAATTGGTCTTTATAATATAAACACAAATTTGCGCTAGCTTTGGCGTTTGCAAACTGATTTTAAAACAAAAAGATTTCGTGTACTGTTTGCGGTCTCTTGATATACATGTAGCTATACATTCTACTCATTTGGCTGCATGGCCAGTTCTAGTCAGTGCAATTCGCGCAAAAATAAGGCTTGTTGAATTATAACTATGATAATACAGACCTAAAAATATATAGCTACCGTATGTAGCTGCAACCGCAATATTATATACAACGATTCATGCATAATAGGATGTGTTATTATATTATAAAAATTTAGGTTCAACTGATTAAGCAAAGATGACTGCATCTTCTTAACCTGTCAGCAAAAGATGACTGCATCTTTCTGAACACGAGAGTCTCCACTAAATTGGTCTTTATAATATAAACACAAATTTGCGCTAGCTTTAGCGTTTGCATGCACAGTGATTTAAAAACAAAAATATTTCGTGTACTGTTTGCGATCTGTTGATTACATTCTATTTCACTGTTTGGTTGGCCAGTTCTAGTCAGTAAATTCGCGCAGAAATAAGGTTTGTTGAATTATAACTATGATAATACAGACCTGCTGTATAAAGCGCTGTATACGCAACCCCAATATCATATACAATGATTCATGCATAAAATACGATGTGATTTCATTATAAAAATTTAGGACAACAGCAGCCGACTTTGCTCTGATAGGACTGATTCGAATGCCTTACTTGCCCCAAGCGTCGAGAACATAACTCTGTCGTGCCAGTGATAACATCTTTAGTCACCCCGGCAAAGAAACGGCGATGCGATACTTGGCGACCATCGTCGTCTCGCAAGTCTTCAAGTTTGACCCGTTTAATCTCTGATGGAAAACACTTGAATGTTTTACTAACAAGCAACTTATTGTATCAATTTGTATGCATACCAATTTTTCTTATCATCTACGTTGTGCGCAAACACTCGCTTGAACGTCGTCGATGCGCCTCGAATGCTGTCTTGGCGTGTATTATATTCGAATTTGGCGCGCGATTTTTGTTTTTATATGACGACCACAATTTGCAATGTGTAATATGAAGTCGAGATATTAAATTAACTAATTCAGTACTAGTTAATATTAAATGAAGTTTGGTTTCAAAGATACTATTACAAATAAGTAGCAAGGTTGGATCAGTGAGCTCCATATATATCTGGAGTAGGAACTTGATTGCTCAAAGTGAAGCCAGTTTCGTGTTAACTGCGCATACAAAAACAATAGAAAGGGACTGGAACTGACGTCCAACAGCTCCTTCAATTTCCGCCATCTTGGCAAGGAGTGTGTTGAAATTTCGTATTTTGACTTCGATTTAAAGAATAATATTGTGATTTTATGAACTGAAAACTTGATTAGTGATATGGTCCATTAGAAAAAACTGGAATTAGCTGGGGAAAATGGTATAAAAACTGTTTACGACCTTCAGAGCTATTGGACGTCAATGGCCGCCATCTTGGTTTCACTTGGCTTCACTTTTCTCATTGACCGAATGACTGAGTTCTTACTCCAGATATATATGGAGCTCACTGGGTTGGATAATTAATATATGTCATCAGTTCATCAACTTTGACACAAAACTATGGTTACCAACACCAGAAACGCTAATCTTTTCACACATCGTGCGGATTCTCATGCTGTCCTGCCATTTTGGCTGACAACAGCTCCCTATATATTCAAAAAAATAGGTACGCAATGCGTACATGTGGCTAGCCTGGTAAACTTTAACTCCCCAAACCCTCCTCCAAACCCAGAAAGCCTGCCATGCTGGTTAACTTTAATAGTAATAAGAAGACACACCACGATGGTCAGAATGCGCAAATTTTCTCCCACTTGTGCGGGCTCATTTTGTCAGTGGAGTTTCACGGTATACTTGAAAAATACCGTGTCATATCTCGTCGCTTCCCATGTAAATAGCGAATTCATGAATAACACTTGAATAAACACAAATATGTGAATTTGCACGCTAGGCTTTTGAATATAACGATTGTAAAAAGTTTCCGTGTGATCTATTAGCAATTTAAAAGATACCTAAACTGTAATACTGCCATATATTTAATCTCGCGTTTGTTATTTGCGCAGCAGCAGTTTTGCCGTGGAATTAAAATTGCGTGTCATATGATATTTTTAATAGTCAAATAGCGTTTGAGATATAGCAACATTAGCAAACAAATACACTGAAATCTTGGTTAGCACACCAACTTTTACCACTTTTAATGCAATATTACTAAACTGTAATACTGCCATATATATTTAATCTCGCGTTTGTTATTTGCGCAACAGCAGTTTTGCCGTGGAATTAAAATTGCGTGTCATATGATATTTTAATAGGCAAATAGCGTTTGAGATATAGGCCTAGCAATATCAGCAAACAAATACACTGGAATCTTGGTTAGCACGCCAACTTTTACCACTTTTAATGCAATATTAGTCAACTTATAAGAGAACGTGAGACAAATCATGCTGAATTATTCGACTATATAACTCCTAAGGCAGACAGACGCAATAATCCTTTATAGGTTTATTACAAATATATAGACATTTGAGACGCCGTCAATGTCTGAAGAAAAGGTATACTTAAAGCCTTTAAATAAACGAGTTCGATGCACAGTTTCTGGTCTTTTTTACCATAATTATCCAATGCTGGTTTTATTCGCTGCATTATAAACCTCCTCCACACAATATCCCTTCTTTAAAATACCAAACATTTCGAATGCAATTGAGATATGAAATCTCAACAAGAAGACAATTCAAGATGGCAAAACAGTCAAAAGTGCAAATCAAAACCCATATTTACACGGCGAGTACGCGCAATTTCTGATCGGTTTCGACACCATAGGTTGAAGCCATGAAGATAAACTTTATTTTAATTTTCTGGTTTAACAACCTCATTAGTACTGCGTCGTAACAACATCACTAGTATTGCCTCGAAATGCAAATGTGAAATGTCGGCAGAAAAATACGAGCGCTTCCGATTGCTCCCGATACTTTACGAAAATCCGGACTGGACACCATGATCATCATCGCTCATCGCGTTTGTGTATGTGTATGTGATAGTGGCTAGCCCGCAAACGGGCTAGCCACAAAAACTGTTACGGCCTATAGTTACACATTAGCGCTCTCAGTAGACTCAGGAAATAAATAATGGATATATTTATTTAGACGATGGGTTTGACATCGACAGAGACATACAAACTTGTACAAGCAATTCAGGGAGAAATGCGTATGGCAGCCCACACAAAATACCTTACCTCGTTCGGATTAAACTGGAATGGGCAAACTGGCACCATTAGTATTATTAGTGAACGTATTGTTAAATTTGACAAGGATCTTTAGAGCTTGTTTACGTTGTTAGAGGCAAGGTTTGGCCCACCGTAAGTTGTTTTGCTGACTGTTACAATTGCAGAGTGCAAAAATTCAATTCAAGATTTTGGAACCCAGGTTCTGCGGGGGTAGATGCATTCTTTCTCTCATGGGAGGGGGCAAATGCCATTTTAGTAATCCCGGTCCCTCGTGTTTTATCGGGTGTTAGCGTTTATTTCACAGTTGTAAAGCCACTTTTGTCGTGCCTTAATGGCCTTCTGCCCTTTTCTTATTTCCCGTTTTTCAGTTTACATAAAGGATTACATTGAATTAGTTGGTAACTAAGTTCTAATGCATAGCCATAATCATAAGTCCCTTGTTGGTTCCAGCTCGTGCATGGACAGTGTATCTCATAGATTTTCGTTTCATTTCTCGTAGTCACTGTTCTTAAGTGTGTCGGTTATTTCAAATTAATTTTTATTTTGGCGCATGAATTCCTGTTAATGCATGATACTGTAGGAGTGTCTGTTGTTGTTAGTGTGTACTTAGTTAATACATAAATATACTTGTGTCAAACTGTTACATTTGGCGGTTGTGGCGTGAAGTCCTAGCCGGATGGCTTAGGAAAAGGAGAATGCCATGTTATATATTGAGAATAGGAGAATGCTCCTTAGGAAAAGGAGAATGCCTATTATATATAGTCCTAGCCGGATGGCTTAGGAAAAGGAGAATGCTATGTTATATATTGAGAATAGGAGAATGCTCCTTAGGAAAAGGAGAATGCCTATTATATATAGTCCTAGCCGGATGGCTTGGGAAAAGGAGAATGCCATGTTATATATTGAGAATAGGAGAATGCTCCTTAGGAAAAGGAGAATGCCTATTATATATAGTCCTAGCTGGATGGCTTGGGAGAAGGAGAACGCCTTTTATATTTAACAAGACGCCTGCATGCTCAGGCGTTCACACTGGCCTGAAAATAACGAGATACGTGCTATGGTGCAAAAGGCAGGAATACAAATCTTAAACCGCAAGCAAATTTTATGGACTTTTCGGTCTTAATGGTGCAAATCTAGTACTAGGAGTTACTATTGCAAGGAAAGTGCTGCCTTTATGGCGTATGAACTGAATGCAAAAATTTATACTTCTAGACAATTCTCGGTTATATTATCCCCAATGTTTCCTTCTCGTTTATCATTTAAGCCCGTTCACAAACTCATTCTTAAATTGTGTGCACGGAATACGAGTAAATAGCCAACATGAAAATGAAGCCATTGGGTCAAACATTAAGGTCTATTGATTAACTCTTCAGAATTTGCTCAGAGTCAATGTGAATAAAATACATTTTGTATTCAAGCGCTTTCATGTACAAAGTTTCGTTTGAATACGGCACAGAGTAGGAATATTTATTTTGAATTTTTCAAAATATCGGGTTTTTACTCGCACGCACGTTTATAGCTCGATTGATGCACGTGCAAATCATGCCGACCTACAGAATCGATTTCCGGTTTTTCCTAAACAGCGCGTTGTTTTGATCGCCGCGCTAAAAATATAAATATTCTGTAAATACCGAAATAAAAGATGAAAATCCCAAGACACAAGCTTGAAAATAACACTATAAATAGTGTTTTCAATTCTGGTCCCAATAATATTATCACGAAAAAGATATGTCCAAAGGGGCCGAATTTATGTTCGGCAAAATGTATGGCAAGTTTACATTGTTTGTTATATTATGAAATATGAACCATACTTGTATTAAAATTCGCGTCGAAGTAAATGTTATTGTATTAGGCAAATGAGTAGACTTGCCACAAGTCGACCTCGAACGAAATGCGTTTCTTCGAGGTCGACTTGTGGCAAATGAGAACCATACAATAACGGTTCTAGTTCTTGTTGGTATTTTGAAGGCACGCTTTATCTTTAGTATAGCTACCACAAAGCTTTTCGCGCAGTACGCACCCAGCGGCCAGCGCTACGCGAATTCTCTTAATTCTTAGTACTGTGCGGATTTTAATAGTATACATGTATTTAAAGGTATATTGTCGACATTTGACTAACATTATCGTAAGGAATTAGGAGAATTTGTCCTTGTTTATATTCCAATATATCGTATAAATTCCCTGGGTATAAATTTATGAAATTTTTGGGATTTTCGAGTCGTTTAATTTAATACAAAAAGAAAAACATTAATTCAACAGGCAAGAAAGTCCAGAGTGCGACGCAAAAATTAACACAAGTACACGACGGATGTCCACAGGAAAGCGGCCCAATTCTTTGCAAATTCAACGAAACTGTGTAAAATATAGTTTGATCACTCTGTGAAAAGTCGTCATTGGAGTTTGGAATTGTGCGCGTGCGTACAAGTGTATGGGCTAATAAACGAAAAATGTACCACAAGCATGAGTCGACTATTGAGTACATAAATACGAGCTTATTACTATACACCGAGGTGAGCCTGCGATGAGCTAACGCAAACTCCATTTCTCGAGTACGGAAAAAACAGAAAAAGAGGGATTTAAGACACTTGGCCTACAGGCCAGTGTAACTAATTACTCTCTGGCTAAAGAGTAGGCAGATGTCTGTTTCGTTGTGTAGTAGGGGACTGCACTTGCCGGGTGGCTGTAGAGCCCATCGCGTTTTACAACATGTTTGGAGATTTTTATATAACTGTAGATTTGTGTTTTTCAGGATCTTGTTTCTGCTCCTTGTTGGGTAGTGGCCGTTATGGATATAAGACAACAAATATTTTGTCAAGTCCTGCATTCTCGAGCTGGTTCTACGGTTCAGAGTTATCTCACCCAGTACTGAACATTTACCAACTTCATGATGGAATCCAAACTCCCTGGAAAATTTCCCTACACTACCCTGGTTATTGTGCAATATCTTTCCAACCTCATGGAAACACAAAAGTCGGATAGGGTTACACTATAATCCCAATGCGCCATATAGTGGGTTCATGATCTTGTTCCCCTAGCTTCAAACCCAACAGATACACCTTTAATCCGAAATATTATAGAGGCTGGTAAACGATCCCATCACACTACATCGTAAAAAATTAAGTAGCCCATTTTTATCGACACATTAGCTAAGATAGCGGCTAAGTACGCCAACGCCTGACTCGAGCTTAAATATCTGCGTACGGCATTTTTGAGCGTTCTGGGCTTTTCTGGGTTTTTTCGTGCCAGCGCGCTAACCAGCATCAAGGCGAAGAACATGACTGTCAATCCCGATAATCTCATACTATTCGTTCCTACGAGTAAGATCGACCACTATTGCAATGGTAATCAGGTTTTTATCGCACAAACTAACGGACAAATGTGTCCACATGCTTTGCTTCTTCGTTATTTTCTTTAGCTATAGCATTCACCCAAATTCAGACGAGTATATCTTCAGATACCTCCAAGCTTCCCGTCGTGGTTAAACAGCAGCTGCCCTTGCTTCTAAACGTATTAGTTACACAAGGTTACGTGAAATCATGAAGGAGACTATATCTAGTATTGGTCTTGATCCCAAGCAGTACAGTACGCATAATTCACGATCTGGCGGAGCGTTGTTCATGGCAACTTCTCAAGGGAACAATCCTAATTTGAATCGTTTGCTTAATTAAACTTCAAGGCAGATGGAAATCTGATAACTCGAAAGACATGTAATGTGCAAGACTCTTTGGAAAGTAGATTGACTTTAACAAAGACATTACCTATTATAGGAAATAAGTGAATAGAGATAAATATATGTCCATATCATAAACAAAATTAAATCAAATGTAAAAAATAATTAATAAAAATTATTTTGCCGAACAAGTGCATGCACGTCGCCTGCCATCAATGTTTGTGTATATGTGCTTAGTGGAAAGGAGAAGGAAAATGATTTTCCTTCGGATGAACGTAGGGAAGTAGAAGGAAACGTCATATGTTCGTTTCTCCG
>CACRXK020009313.1:0-19333 GCA_902702795.2 Paramuricea clavata
TTTGAAATTGAGGCCACGGGCTATTTTTAAGGTTACAGGATACCCTAGACATGCCTTTCGGGAGATCCGCTGTAACTCGATCAATTTTAATCCAAATTCCATCAAATTTTCACCAAATGTAGTTAGATAAATGTTGTATAAGATGTTCTTATCATATGTACGAAAGAAGAAATACTTATTCAGATATTTGCCGAAGTCTAAAATCGCGGTAATTCCGCGCCGTGAAGTTTGTTAGAAGCCGGTTTTACTCAAATCCTATAAAAATATCATTTTTACTCTTCTCAAAGGTTGTTCTAAAAAACGGTGTTCGCGTTTTGTAGTTGCTTTAGGGGTTCATGAGTTACGGCATATTCATTCCAGACCTATGCTATATTGCAACTAATTGCCAACAAAAAGCTTGTAACTTGCTTATTATTTGAATAAAAAGCTCGCGCGCACACCGTTTTGTAGCCGAAATATGTATCTATGCTGTGTGGAAATTTGACAAAAATCGGTTGAAACGCACGCTTAACAAACTTTATTTAGTGCGTATATTCGACTCAAAACTCAAGTGCCTCAAAACGCGCTTTGAAAATTTCGCGGGTTTTCTTTCAGTGTAATCAGGTACTCCGCCTACTGTGACGTACTGTCATTATAAAGTTAATCCGATGACAGATAACGTTTTCGGTAAGACCACAATATATAATCAAGTCATGCCTGAACGAAAAGAAAAAGCTGAGGCTTAAAATAAGACAAACCAACGCGCCACAAAAAAGCGCAGAATCTCAAAGAGTTCAGCTGATGGCGATGTGGACCACAAAGAAAAACTAATGGCAACGATGAAAGATATAACGCCTTAATTAAAGGGTAAGGAAACTTAGTTTATCGCATTTTGATTCGACGATATTTTGCTAGTCAGTGACGTTATAGAAAGCCATGCATTTGTTCTCTCTCTTCAGTTACCTGAGTTACGATGGAACAAACTTTATCAAGAATATTGAGGCTGGTGTTGAAGATCGGCTAAAGAAGCGTGGTAAACCTCCTAGAATTGTACGGTATTTTTTTGTTGTGGATGGGCACACGCGCTGATCGTAAGTTTACAACCAGTTATATACATAATTGCACCTGGTTCGCTGGATTTTTGCACAATTTGCGTTTTTAGTACGCCGCGCATCGCAATGTTTTTGGAAATAAAAGGCTTTATTGTAAAATGTCATTAAATTTTCGTTCATTTATAGAAACAGGCAATCGGTCCCAAGGATGCGGCGTATGGATATCCTGTCGAGGTACTAAATTTCCCGAGCGTTATCGCGGTGATGTAAAAGGAGAGATAAGAGAAGTGGTTTGATATTCTGTGCGCAAAACCAAAGGTCTCTATAAAAGCCGCGTAGGGAACGAAAGGGCTAATTCTAATAAAGTAAATATGGCAAAAATGATAAGTCGCCAAATCAATTTTTTATTCTGCTTCTAGGATGCTTACAATATTGAGCTGGACATCTTTTGTGAAGCTTTGAAGATCCCGAAGTTGTGTGTAGACTATTATAGTGTTAGTCAAATATGACTATAATATGTCTATAATAATTAGGTTTAAATATATATGTTTTAAAAGGCATTGTTATATTATGATAAACATACTCATGTAAATATACTTACATATTATATTCTATAATTATGCTAGTAAATATTAGGCAAACTGTTCTAAATTATGGCCTTTATGGGTGATTGATTCATCTCTACAGAATGGTTTTAGGGTCACTTTCTTCCAGTGATTTCTTTCTCTCCTCTGTGAACAAATTGTCGGTCTGGGGTTTGAGTTTCTTCCGATGGCCGCAAAAAGGGTTTTATTGCTTTTGCCAGAATCAGCTTTTATTCGCGGCATTTTTTCAGCAAAGATTTCAGTGCAAGAGAAATGTGCGTCTATACAACCGCTTGTTGTGATAACCGAATACGAGATGACATATACACTAATTGAATTGCACAAGGTGTCGATTTTCTGTCAAACACATTTTCCGCCAAACATATAGACTTCAAATACGTTTTACTAAATAACTTGTTTAATTTTAAAGATACTGATTTACATTTTTTTCCAGACGACAGGCATGCTCAAAAGCAACAAGAATATATAAAGAAAA
Source organism: Paramuricea clavata (assembly GCA_902702795.2). Taxonomy (NCBI): domain Eukaryota; kingdom Metazoa; phylum Cnidaria; class Anthozoa; order Malacalcyonacea; family Plexauridae; genus Paramuricea; species Paramuricea clavata. The sequence continues at coordinate 2,112 of CACRXK020009313.1, forward strand.
AAAAAATCAAAATTTTTACGTTCCAGGGTATCCTGTAACCTTAAGTGCTTTCCAGGATCTACAGTAGGCGACATGAGTGATTATGTTAAACCCATTTTAAGACGAAAGCCAGACAATATTATTCTACACGTGGGAACAAATGATACCTCCAAAAGAAAAGCGACTGAAATTATGAACGATATTGATAGATTATGCCAAGAAATTAAAGAAGCGGCTCCTGATGTCGAAATAGTACTGTCAGAATTGACGAAACGAGAAGACAACGAGAAAGCCAAACAAACGGTAAATGAGGTAAATAAATTGTTAGAAAACTATTGCACCGCAACTAATTTAAGCTTAATAACGCATAATAATATAACGAACACGTCGCTAAATAGATCTCATTTACATCTGAACAGATATGGATCCTCCATTTTCGCAAGGAATATTATTAAATATCTCATCATTTTAACCTAAATAGTTTTCCAGTCTTTAGCAGCAGAGGTTCAACTGATAGGGAGTTAAGTCCCTATGCATGTGAAAATTTTCCACATTCTGAAAAAGTAAATAATATAAATACCTACAATCGCTGAAAGGATTTAGAGTTGGTCATTTGAATATTGCTTCATTGCTCACACATGAACTGAAAATATATCTTGAAAAAGAGCCTGCTCGACATACTAAGTATAAATGAAAGTAGATTAGACGAAACAATAAGTTCGGAAATTGTTGGCATACCTGGCTATGATATGATTGCAAATAGTCGTAACCGGGAGGGCGACGGTGTTGCTGTTTACTACCGCAGTATTTTGAATGTTATAAATAGAGAAGATTTGATCCCGGATAATATCGAGGCAATATGCCTTGACGTTATTAAGCCAAAATCCAAGCCTATCTTAATTACATCTGTTTATAGTGCACCAAGTTCGCGAATTGAGTACTTTGAGAAAATCAAAATCTTATTTCAAAATCTTGATAGTGAACATAAGGAATTGATCATTGTTGGCGATTTTAATTGCGACCTTTTGAAGAATAATTTAAGCAATCATACCAAAAGACTCAATGAAATAATTAATCTATTTCAAATGACCCAGGTCATTGAACACCCAACACGAATTACTGATAGCACTGCAACTCTTCTGGATGTAGCGATTGTAAGTCACCCCGAAAATATTTTACAGTCGGGCGTTTTACATGTTGGCATTAGTGATCACAGTCTGATCTATATCTGTAGAAAAAATTCCTTTAGCCTTAATAGTAATCATAATAAAGTTATCGAGTTAAGGGATTATAAGAGTTACCTCCAACAAAACTTTAACCAAGATCTGTATGCGGCGTTGTCATTGGTAGATTGGGGGACTGATGAGCCAAATATACTATGGGACAACTTTAAGACAACTTTCAATTCTATTTCGTCATCAGTTACGTCACTAGGGAGTCACATGAGATATGCATGCGCAGATCGAGTATTCACTTTTGCACGTGTCGTTCAAAGTATTCAGTTGCAAGTTTTATATCATGGAGAATTTCGATTCAGAAAAAGTTGAAAAACCGACTGCCGAAGTATCGTCCGGTCAAAGTGAGGAAGACGACCTCTTTGCCGAAGTGGACATCGACGGATCCAACGAGAATGACGACTTAACGGCGAAATCAAGCAGTTTTCTACGGCAGTTAAACCAATCCTTACATACAATGGTTGGCTCGATCATGGAAAAATCGCTAAAACGTCTCCACGAAGACAAGACACCTCCGGCGAAACGAAAGAAACCTCGCCTGGCTACAGAGACAACTGGACCTGAGGAAGTAGAAGAAAACCAGAGCAGCGACGAAGATACACGGGCACTTTGTGGCCCATCAAATGCCGACTCGGCAGAAAGCTCTCAAACCACAAACGCTCGACTCGAGCAAGACACTGACAATTGCAATGACTCATTGCTGTCAGAAATTGAAAATGGTTTCTCTCAGGAGGACGATATGGGCCCGGCTATCACAGAGAAACTCGCTACCATAATCAATAAGCGTTGGTCTGAAAAACTGAGCGATCAAAAGCTGAAAGAAAAGCGGGATCAACATCCCCGCCCAGACAACTGTGACAGACTTGTGGCGCCACGCATTAACCCAGAAATCTGGGCGAGAATAGACCACACTGCAAAACAGTTGGACCTTCGCGCCAGCACAAACCAAGCTAATCTGGCCAAAGCTGGAGTTGTCCTGGCAAAATCAACCGACAAACTTTTGTCACTTTATCAAAAAGACTCGAAGCCCGAGTACCGAGAGCTTATCACACTCAACACAGACGCCCTTGCTCTGCTGGGACACGCGTCGTGTGAAATGTCACAACGAAGGCGGGAAACGCTAAAACCGCATCTTAACAAAGAATACACGACGCTTTGCGCCTCGCATGTTCCAGTTACATCCCTCCTATTTGGGGATGACCTACAGGGTCAACTAACAAATATACGAGCTACAAACAAAGTTAGCAACACAATCAGCGATGCGAGAAAACAATATAAAAATACACAACAATGGCGACCACGATCAGATTACGACAAGAAGCATTTTTTATCCAAGGGCCCCAGACAGCGCCAAAAACCGCCTCCACCAAGGAAACCAAACCAGTGGAATCGAAACCGAAAAAATCAGTAACAAACTCCAGCAGCAATATACATCCCCTCAGTTCTTTACAGGTGAGTAACCTCGCCTTAAATATTACAAATATGAAATCATATTTTCAGACCAAAATTATGCACTTCCAGAGTGGTCAAATATCAAAACACATTGCCAAATGGCATGAGATTACCTCTGACCCAGAGGTTTTAGATTCGGTTCGTGGACTTCACATTGAATTCTCGACCGAACCTCATCAAACTTATACTCCTAAAACATATCAGACCACTCACCTTGCTGAGGTAGATAATGAAATTGCCAAACTTCTGAGAAAGGGTATAATAGAAAAATCACAACATGAACCGGGAGAGTATATCTCCCCCATATTTCTAAAGGAGAAAAAAGATGGATCATACAGAATGATCCTCAATCTCAAACGACTAAATGCTCATGTTCAATACCATCATTTCAAAATGGAATCTATTCAGTCAGCCATTAGACTGCTGACACCAAACTGTTTTATGGCATCAATAGACCTGAAGGATGCATACTACTGTGTCCCAATAGCAAGCTTCCACCACAAATACCTAAAATTTGAGTGGAATGGGTCACTGTACCAGTTTACTTGCTTCCCCAACGGCCTAGCCTGTTGCCCACGCAAGTTCACAAAACTAATGAAGCCAGTGTTTTGTTACCTCAGGAAATTGGGTCACCAATCCTCCCCTTACATTGATGACTCATTACTAACAGGTCAAACCTATGATGACTGTGCAGCTAATGTGATTGACACAACACAGCTCATAGACAACTTGGGGTTTATAGCACACCCTGACAAATCTGTCTTCATCCCCACTCAAGAATTAGACTATCTTGGTTTCACACTGAACTCCAAAACTATGCGGGTGACTGTAACACCTGGAAAGAAGTTGAAGCTCATAGAAACATGTAAGGAACTCCTTACGAAAGAATACCCTACTATCCGTGAGGTTGCTAGGGTAATAGGCTTGCTCATCTCAAACTTTCCAGGTGTTGCAATGGGACCACTATACTACAGACTTTCTGAAGCTGACAAAATTGCAGCACTTAAACACAACAAAGGAAAGTTTGATGCCACTATGCAACTCTCTGCTGAAGCCAAGGAAGAACTTGTGTGGTGGATAGATAACATTGACACTGCATTCAACCCAGTGCATAGGGGGAAACCCAACATAACCATACAGACAGATGCTTCAAAACTGGGATGGGGATGTGCATTGGGTGACAAAACAACTGGTGGACTCTGGGCCCAAACTGAGTCTTATGAACACATAAATTACTTGAAACACTAGCAGTTTTTCTGTCACTTAAATCCTTTCGGCATATTCTAAGTGGCAACCATGTAATGATCATGGTAGATAATACCACTGCTGAAAGCATCATAAGAGAAATGGGAACCAGCCATAGTGCAAAATTAAATCAACTAGTAAAACAAATTTGGCAGTGGTGTGAAAGCCAGAAAATATGGATAACGATGGCACACATACCAGGGGTTGAAAACTGTCAAGCAGACTTTCAGTCTCGGTCTTTCAATTGGGGGACTGAATGGTGTCTTAACAAAGACATACTTACCTTGGCATGTAACATGCTCAGGTTTACCCCAGACATTGATCTATTTGCTTCCAGAATCAACCATCAATTCAAACCCTATGTAGCATTTAGACCAGACCCTGAAGCAATTGCCATTAATGCCTTTCACATGACTTGGGCTCAATTTGCTTTCTATGCTTTCCCACCATTTAGCGTGATAATGCAAGTGCTACAGAAAATCCAAGAAGATCAAGCCTCAGGGATCCTAGTGATCCCATATTGGCCAACACAGATATGGTGGCCGAAAGCAATGAACATGGTTGTCCAACAGCCAATTGTTTTGCCAAAAAGCAAGGAACTATTATCCCTCCCCAACCAACCCAACGAGATACACCCCATGTATCCAAAGCTTTGCCTGCTGATATGCCACTTGTCGGGGATCAGCTCAAAAAGCAGGGATTTTCGGATACAGCTTCAAGAGTCATCCAAAACTCTTGGCGAACAGGGACAAAAAAGCAATATGCTTGCCACATTAAGAGATGGATATGCTACTGTAGTAAAAGGGATATTAATCCCATTTGTCCTGATGTGAGAGATGGCATTAATTTTCTCGCAGAACTTCTGGACTCGGGTGTCGGGTACAGTTCCATCAACACTGCACGATGTGCACTTTCATCAATAACAAACATGTCTGATCATTTTAGTTTTGGTACACACCCTCTAGTGTCCAGGTTCCTGAAAGGAGTCTTCACAGAGAGACCAAGTCTGCCGAGATACCAAGATATATGGGACATGAATATTGTCTTAAATCATCTTAAACAGTCTAAAATTGCCAAAGAACTGTCACTGAAAGACTTGACTCTAAAGCTTGTCATGCTAATGGCACTTTTGTCTGGACAGCGATGCCAGACTCTGCAATCATTAAGTATTGACAGCATGAAACTTGGTGATGATGAGTGTGTTTTCCACATCAACAAACTACTGAAAACCACGAAACCTGGTTCCAAACCACTAAAACTGTGCTTTAAGGCTTTTCCTCTGGACAAACAATTATGTGTCCTACATCACCTGTTGGAATATATACAACGCACAAAGGGAATCAGGGAAAACACAAAACAGCTCCTTGTGGCTCACCAAAAACCCCACAAAGCGGTCTCAACAGATACCATATCGAGGTGGATAAAAACTGTCTTACAACAGGCAAAAATTGACATTTCAATATTTAAAGCTCATAGCACTAGAGCTGCTGCCACATCAGCGGCAAACCTAAATCAGGTACCGATAGACATTATCATGGCTAGTGCTGGTTGGTCAAGTGAAAATACCTTTGCGAAGTTCTACAAAAAGCCCATCATTGACCAGGACACCAATTTTGGTGAAACTTTATTAAACTCTGTTTATGTTAATGTTTAAACTAACATACTGTTAGACTGTGGCATATACCACACAAATTTCTAGTTGTTACTACGTACACTTTGGTTTTGTACTGTTATACAATAAATCTTTGTTCCAGAATTTGTAGTGATTGCACGGCTTTGAAGTCTCATGTGACTCCCTAGTGACGTAACTGATGACGAAATAGAATTTAAAAATTAAACGAGACTTACCTGTAAGTTGAAGTTTGATTGTAATTCTATGAGTTATCAGTAAGGAACTAGGGAGTCACCCACCCAACACACTATGTGGCCAAACTAGAGCTGGCAAGCCCACCCTTGTTGGGTGCAATCACTACTGCTTCAAAGGCTGAATACTCGATCTGCGCATGCATATCTCATGTGACTCCCTAGTTCCTTACTGATAACTCATGGAATTACAATCAAACTTCAACTTACAGGTAAGTCTCGTTTAATTTTTAAATTAAATCAGCTATCGTCAGTTTCACTGGGTAACAATATACGGTAGGCATTCATGCTCAATCAAAAACAATTTGATTGTTTAAAATTTTTATCTGTAAATTTTAATGACACACAATTGGAAAATTAAAAAGCAAAATTTTTTCTGTTTGCAAAGCAAAAATTTCCCGCCAGATAAACGACATCCGGGATACCGGTCCATATACGCAAAATATACGGACCACGGTCCGGATATGGATTTTTACGGACCGCTTGTCAACCAATCAGAATAGAGAATTTTGGAAAGCCATATAATAATAGTTATTATATTTCACTGAAAGAATCGTACTGATCCACTGTCCAGTACGTTGCCAGGTTAATTTAAAAGGTAACAGCTGCGGATTGAGAGGGATACAACTTAACTACCTGAAAAAATATAAGCAGAACTTTGGCCTTTCGAGCGAACGTTCCTCCTCTGGAAGGCCTATTTTTCACTGAGATAGCATGAGACCTATATAGTCCGTATGTTGTGACCTCGAAAAGTGCTTAGAAAACGATTTTCATTAAGCATGTCTTAGATCTCAAATATTTTTACGGGAACTAACACTTTCGAATACGCTGAGTTCAAATCCGAAAAGTTCCCACTCCATAGACCCGCAGTTTTCTCACAAACTCCTATTTAATTTTAATTTATCTTTACTAATTTTACAGGAAAATTTTTCATTGTTCAACGACACGGATCGATGACGATACACGATTATGTCACTCAAAAGGACCAATTTCTATTAACCATTCTTCCTTTTAACAAAAGACCGGTTTTGCTCGAATCATTTTGAGTTATGCAATCTTATGCGTGTTGGACGTAAACAACATATCTTGTCTACAACTTTGAGAAGGTACAGATAATTCTTTATAATATTCTTAGTTCTGGATGTATCTCTTTATTACAAACACGTTAATGTTAGTCTTTGGGCTATGTCTCTGGGCTGAGATATAATTGCTTACATGCGATCAAAATGTTTTATAGAACGATGTAAAACGGTAATCTATATGTAATGGATCAGCATTTAAATTTCCAACACAGTTTCTGAGATGTAATTCAAGAGATAATTTATCATTGCATTTGAACTATTACATCAGTTGGTGTTAGTATATGTTATATATACTGTGCGATAAGCGAATATTATTGGAAAGAGGGCTTCCACATACGTTGAAATCACCAAATAAACAACTCATGCACACGTTTCTCCACTTCGTCGTACATTTACAGAGCATATTTTTATATTTTGCCGTTACTTTGGCTTCGTGTTACTTTTGTTTTACTTGCCTTGATCGCGTTAAAAGAGTTATTTTTCAGGCCAGTGACAAACCCAAAACTTCGCATTATAAATGTCCTTGTGATTTTATAGAGATATCTCTAGAACTGAGGATTTTAGAAAGCGTTGTCTGCACTTTCTCAAAGTTGTAGACAAGATATGTTATTATATATCAATAGTCAAAGTCGCATTTTTCTAGTGTTTTATTGGTTGAGAGCATACCACGTGAGAGTGACGAAATTAGGCTGTCTCCCTTGCAACAGCGCGAGAGGGAGATAATAGATAGCTTAAGATCTACGACGTCGACGTCAGCTAGGACGTCAGGCTATGCAGAGGACTGGGACTAGGATGTCGTCCTAATGTAGTCCCAGTCCTCTGCTTAGCCCTGACGTCCTAGCTAACGTCGACGTCGTAGATCTTAAGCTATCTAGTATCGACCGGCGAATAACAAAAAAAAATCACGTGCGCCATCACGTGAAGATGCGACCTTTGGACATGTCTAGTACAATTGTCTAGTACGTAATTAAAACTTTCGCTGTAAGTAACTGCAGTGTAGCCAGTGTTTAATATAACGTTTTAACAATAAAATATTTCATGTATTTACGTTCATTTGTTCTTTAATTTGTTGTTTCTTTGACTATTGATATTGACGGTCTCGGGTCCACAAAACACACTGTTTCCCTCGGTCTCAGTAAATAAGTGATAATTGTTTACGTCCAACACGCATAAGATTGCATAACTCAAAATGATTCGAGCAAAAGCGGTCTTTTGTTAAAAGGAAGACTGGTTGATAAAAATTGGTCCTTTTGAGTGACATAATCGTGTATCGTCATCGATCCGTGTCGTTGAACAATGAAAACTTTGTCGTGAAATTATTGAAGATACAATAGCACTGTTGTGAGAAAACTGCCGGTCTACGGAGTGGGAACTTTTCGGATTTGAAATCAGCGTCCTTGAAAGTGTTAGGTCCCGTTAAACTATTTCAGATCTAAGACATGCTTAATGAAAGTGAACGATATCGGGTCACAACACACGGAGTAAATTTTGGTACGGTTGCAGAAAGTTGTGCCTCATTAGCTCAGGGGTAGAGCAGTAGTCTCGTAAACTGAAGGTCGTGAGTTCGAATCTCTCATGAGGCTCTATCAATTTCTTTGTTTTCATTAGTGAATTAAAATGTGAAAAATTGCTGGGAGTTAGCTATTCTGCACTGAGTCTGAATAAATGCAAAACGTTGGAAAACTTAAATTACGAAATCCAGTTTATCCAGTTCGCTTAAAAAATATGAATTGTAGCCTCATCAGAGATTTGAACTCTGGACCCCTGGTTTACTAGACCAGTGCTCTAACCCCTGAGCTAATGAGGCATATTCGTTCAGTAAACCTTTTCCTAAAATGTCATGAACACTTTTAATTTTCGATGGATGTATTTTTGTTTTTAGTTCAACACCTCTTTAGAGGTGGTTTCACAGTGGAGGGTGGATAATGAATTCTTGTGTCCAAATTACTTAAATCAAGATCTTACAGTGCCGTTGCAAGATATCTAAATTCCAGAATTCTCATTGCTTGATTTTAGAAACATCCAGCTTCAAATTTTACAACGACTATCTTTTCACGGAAAAAAAATTGTCACCGCAACCATACAGTTTTCAGTGGCGGCGGAACAGGAGGAGGGTGCGAGGGGAACTTTAGCCCCCCCCACCCCGAAGTAAAAGTGAGGGGGACTTAGCCCCCAAAATACATGAACAATGCGAGACCATTTATGCAAACAACGAAGTCGTCAAATTACTGCTCGCCGGCTAAAATGCAAACGAAAATATCCTACTTTGTGATCAAGTGAATGTAAATTGATTTTCTTTCACCTGAGTATATATCTTTGATCTATACAGTAAATACTACAAAGTCAGAGTATTGGTCTTTGTGTTTATTTAGGAAATGGGACAAATAAAAGTTATAAGTGAAGAAGTTTCAAACTTTCCTAATTGGTGATTCCAGTCATATAGACAAAATTTTGATCAAAGCAAGAAGAACGAAATCCAACACCACAACTAGAAAGGGCGTCTTAGAATGAGTAAACTGCAAAGTTTGGTTGCTAAATTTTGTAAAATTAAGACTAAAATATAGCCCTGTGAAGTTCGCAAATTTTGTATATATTTGTATTACGCGCGGTAAAATAACCACTTTCGGCTCAAAAATGGTTATTTTTCCCACGCGTAATGCAAATACAGCATATACAAAATTTCCTCATTTCACAACAATTCGCAACCAAACTTTGCAATTTTACTCATTTTAAGATGCTCATTCCAACTATGGTAATGGTTTCCTTCTTCTTGTCTTGATCAAAATTTCGTTTATACCTGGAATCATCCATTAGCCCTATTCACATTAGAGACGGACAAGTCGTCTAGACGAACAAATCGTCTCCAGTGGCGTGCTGGGTACTATTTTTCTGGGGAGGCCAGTCGGCTGGCAACTAATATGCGCCCCTATAATATTACCCTTGTTAAACGAGGGCCGAAGGCACGAGCCGAGCGTCGCAGGTGCGAGGTTTGTCTAGGGGGGTCCGGGGGCATGGCCCCGGGAAAATTTTTGAATTTAGAGTCTCTGAAATGCCATTTCCTGGACTTTGGGGGAAGATTTGACAGAAATCTGATGGTCAGGAAACGGCATTACAACGTGTCGAAATTTGAAAATTGGTTAGAATTTAGTAGTAGCACTTAAATTGGGCAATGCTAACTACTTCCAGCAATTAATCTAATCCCAATTCTATTCTCTACTGATCTGAATACATTTACAATTTACAGCTCTTTTATACAATAACACACGAACCCCACGCATATGCATTTTAAGGTTTCCTTTCCTGGCTGCCAAAAGGGCGTGTTTCATCATTATCTCATTACTTACATTACTCATGTTTCTTGCGCAAACAACTAAATTGCGTACACAACTTTACATTATCATAACTTCAACTATCTAATTTGCGCCGCTCTCGTGATTCGTGAAGCATAATAAAGGGCATAATATAAGAGTATAATACCAGCAAAAAAGGGCATAATTCCCGTGATCGCTTATTCGCTTCGAAGCCTGATCAATATTCCGGTAATGAGACATTGCGTGTGATCACTAATCATGTTTCTATATGAACGAGTGATTTCGTGTGGATCGTCAGTAGCAAATACGGTTGGACAAAACAGTCTGCAATTTAATATACTCACTTTGTCGCCTATGCGCTTAGTCTGTTTATAAGTCTATAAACACATCTTTCCTTGGCGGAATTAGTAACTATATTTTTTCGAATGCGTTTCTTCCCACCTACTTTCAAAATTCGGCGCGGGATCGGCGCCCCCTTTTCATTTTCGCGCCCCCCAAAAATTGCCAGCTGGGGGAGCCGTGGCCCCCCTGCCAGCACGCCACTGATCGTCTCTCAAAAATCGTCTTCACAGACGGACAAGTAGTCGAACAAATTCAGACGACTTGTTCGTCTAAAATTTTGTCCGACACGTTTTCACATCTGGTGATTTGTCCGACTAAAAGACGATTTTGAGACGATTTGTTCGACTAGACGACTTGTCCGTCTTCTAATGTGAAAACGGCTATTGATTCTAACCCACGATTTCGAATAGAACATAAAATAAGAACTTCTGATGCAAACATTGCATTTTTATTGTTTTGAATTGTGCTCTTTGTGTCAAAGCGAGTGTATGGACTATGGAATACAATTGTATTTCTAGTTTGGTTAATATTTTTAAATCATTTATAAAATGCCATGGTTGGTATTTTTCGGAATTTTTAGGTATTCTAGATGGAGCAATGATAATTTTGTGGTTACGGGAATTTTTGCTTATTAGTTCTACGTAGAGTTGGCAACCCACGTTATCAGAATTTGTGGGATAAAAGTCAACATTGAACTGGGGTGGGGAAAAGTAGAAGAGATTTATAGGAGGAATTTATTGCAAATTATAAGCGGGGGATGTCAAAAATAATGGACTTACAGCAAATTAAATTTCTTGCACGTGCTTTTGAACAGTTGAGACTGCAATCAATCATGCGTTAATAAATCTTTCACAATCAAAGTACGGTCGCAGAAAGTTGTTCCTCATTAGCTCAGGGGTAGAGCATGCAGTAGTCTCATAACCTGAATATGGAGAGTTCGAATCTCTCATGAGGTTTTAAAATTTCTTTGTTTTCTTTAGTGAATTGAAATTAAAAATTGTTGGGAGTTAGCTATACTGCAATGAGTATGAGGAAGTGGAAAACTTTGGAAAACTTAAATTACGAAATCCTTTATCCAGTTCGCTTTAAAGAATAAGAATTGCAGCCTCATCAGAGATTTGAACTCTTCACCCCTGGTTTATTAGACCAGCACTCTAACCCTTGAGCTAATGACGCATATTCGATCAGTAAAGTTTTCCACATGTTATGAAACTTGGAATTTGCTATGGATGTATTATTGTTTTTAGTTCAAACCTCTTTAGAGGTGGGTTTACAGTGGATGGCGAATAATGATTTCTTGTGTCCAAATTAGTCAAACCAAATTTGTGCAATTCATTGTTCGATTTTTAAAACATCCAGCTTCAAATTTTACAACAACTATCTTTTCACGGAAAATAAATTTGTCACCGGAACCGTACAGTTTTGATTTCTTTTTTAAAAACTGCGCGCACATGAAAGCTCCATCAGAGAATTGAAATCCGGACCCAGGCCTGATTTACAAGACCACTAGAGCTCTAACCACTAGAGCTCTAACCACTGAACTAATGAAACATCTGTTCAGTATTAACTTCCCCAGCGTTTGTATTTTGTTACCCAATTTATCTTGAACTACGAAGAGGGTTATTGTGAAAAATGGGAAAACAACTATAAGCCAATATGAAATATGATCGTTGGAAACTATGCACAAAATGGCTTTGAGGTTCATTAGCTCATTTTTGCCGGTATTGTAATTGCCTTCCCAGTACGTTGCTCCATACTATCTAAATTGAAGTGACCCTACAATTACTGTTTATAGCGGTAAATATTGATATTTTGCCTAAAAGCATCTGAATTTTGTCCGCAGAATGTCTCATTTTGGCGGCCGAATTTGCCATTTTGGCTGCGGAATCTCTTATTTTGTCCGCGGAATTAACATCCGGCTGGAACCGATTTATTAAGCCATATATAGTCATATATTACTTTGTCTGCTGCCAGACACTTCAAGTAATCAAGGAGAGAGCTCGCAAACGTTAGAATAAAAAGGGTTCCGTTTTGCTCCTTAATTTCTTATGTTAATAATCCCTGTTGTGCATCGATGGCTCAGGGGTAGAGCAGTAGCCTCGTAAACTGTGTGAATCTCGTTCCCAGAGTATGCCTGTTTGCGGGTTATGTAGTAGCATGACACTACATAACCCGCGAACAGGCATACTCTGGGAACGAGATTGGTCTTGGGTTCGAAAATCTCACGAGGCTCTATACTGGGGGGGGGGGCTATATTTGTTTTGATTAATGAGTTGAAAACTGTTGTTTGGAGTTAGCTACTGTATCTTGCACTGATGCTGATGGAAGAGTTTACATCACTTCTTGAGGTCTATGCGACTAGGCAGGGGTCACTGATAATAGCTGGAGATTTTAATATTCTTGTTGACAATAAGTCTGAATTAACAACCAAAAAAATTCTCAACCTTGTTGACTCTTTTAATCTGGAGCAACATGTACAACAACCAACACATTCTGCTCGTCACACGTTAGATCTTATCTTGTCTAGCCATGAGGAAAATATTGTACAATCTATTGAAGTTTATGATCCATCTATATCTGACCATTACACGGTTACATGTGAACTAAATTTTAAAAAAACATCGTTTCAGAAAAGAGTCGTGAAGTCACGTAAAATTAAAGCAATCAACATAGACTCATTCGTTAATGACATTAGGCTATCTCCGATTATCACTGAGAACACAAGTGATATAATATAAGTGCGAAAGTCAACCAATACAATTCGGAGCTTTCTAGAATTCTTGACCATCATGCAGCACTTATCAGTAGAGAGATAATTATTCGTCCATGTGCAGCTGCACCGTGGTACACGGAACAAATTAAAAGCGAAAAACGTCTCAGAAGGAAATTGGAGCGGGTATGGCGTAAGTCGAGACAACCCTGTGATCGTCTAAAATACAGTCAGCAATGTCGTAGTGTCAGTGAACTATTATCGGAAAGTCCTACTTGTTACTACTCTAAAATTGTTACAGATAATGCGAATGACCAAAGGAAATTATTTAAATAGTTGGAAAGTTATTATATCATGCCCCTGATCCCCAATATCCTGTGTGCCAATCTGGTGAGAATCTAGCTAACAATTTCGTGACTTTCTTTGAGGACAAAATTAATAAAATATATAAAGATCTAATGGAATTCGCTCAGTTGCACCAAACTTGCATTCCTGATGTGCCACTGTCATCTTGTAAATTGGAGCAGTTTGATGTGGTTACGTCTTTTAACAACAACAATACATTTATTTGTACTTGGACATTACAATAACAACACACTAGTATATACTCAGATAATTACAATTGATGAGTACAGGCCACCTGAAATAACCATAGGGGCTAGACGAGTCAGGTGACCTTTATTAGACCAAAAATCTAAGTGAATGGGTTTGGTCAATTTTATGCAATATTTTATAGGAAAGCAAACAAGAAACAAGAAACAAAACACCAACAAATAGCAAACAAATAGAAAGAATATATAGAAAAAAGAGCCAAAATATCTTCATCATTTAAAATTTTTGAATTAATAAGAAGCAATTATATGTTCTTTAAGTTTTCTTTTAAAGGTTTTTAGACACAGAGACTTGAAAGATTCATCGACAGAGCTCCAAACTTTAGGTCCACAAAATCTAATATTAAATATTCCGTACTAATTTGTACGAACCGGTGGGATAGCATATTCATTTGTAAATGCTAAACGGGTTGTATAGTCATGGTTATTTTTAATCAAGGTAAAAAAGCCACAAAAATCAGCCGGGAGATTACCCGAACCATACTGAAACATGAATGATGCTGTATTGACATAAACTAGATCCAGAATTTTTAGCAAGTTTAATGCCTTAAATATTGGCGAAGTGTGCTCACGGAAACCGGAAAATGTCATTATCCTCATAGCCTTCTTTTGCAGGATCAATAATGGGTGCAAGTTACTTTTGTATGTATGTCCCCATACCAGGACAGCGTACATAAGAAATGGGTAGATTACTGAGTAATAAACTTGAATGAGTATATCAATTGAAACAAAATCACGAAGTTTAAATAATATGCCAATACCTTTAGATATTTTTTTGCATAACTCAAAGACATGATCCTTCCAGTTCAAGTTACAATCTGATCAACTACTTCCGATAACCTTTCAAATTGCTAAGAAATCGTGTCATCTTGATTCACTACCACCTCAGTTGTTGCAAAAATCGCTTCGTGTACTGAATCCTGTAGTAATTGACATTGTAAATACATCACTACAAATGGGTGTTTTTTTATCCCTTAAAGGACCTATGCTAAAACCTATTTTGAAGAACTCTAACCTTGATTTTATTCGACCAATTTCAAACCTTGCCTTTTTGTCGAAAGTTGTCGAAAAAGTAGTCTCGAAGCAATGGATTATATGAACGTTATGACTCTGCGTACAGAGCATTTCATAGTACTGAGACTGTACTACTCAAAGTCCATAATGATATTTCTTGGGCTATCAACGCCGGAAAATCTGATATCCTTGTCCCACTTGATCTATCTGCAGCTCGTTATGGAATTTCCGGTATAATTCTGGAATGGTTTAAATCGTATTTGTCAGATCGGATACAATTTGCGGTGAAAGTGGAGGGCTTTTCATCACGTAAATCTAAGTTATCTCAAGGTGTACCACAGGGATCAATATTGGGTCCACTACTATATTCATTATACACATCCCAACTCGCGGACTTGCCGAAAAACACAGATGAGGTGGAGGTGGTCGGTGGTTCATTAAGTTAGTAGGAGGAGGGCATTTGAAGGGAGAAAGGGTGAATTGAAACCAAGCGGGGGTATTGGAAAGTGTTTGGGAAGGCTGATCCAGTTGAGGGTTGTAGGACAATTGGTGGTGTAAGTGGTCTATGTGAAGGTCTGAAGTGATGTGTTTGTTGGTTTTCTTCATTCATTGGATTTGGTAAGGTGCGGTTGGGATTTCTTATATGGTAAAAGGTTGACTTAAGATTTCTTGCAAAAATAAGAAATCCTGCTCTATTCAGGTGTTTATTGTCACGTAGGTGAGTATTGGAGGGGAAGAGGTTATTGTGGGTGACAAAATGGACATTAGCTTTCTTTAAGAGTTTAACCTTAATTAGTTGATTCACGATGCCCACATTCTGATGTAGCTTGTCCAAACAGGGAGGAGAGAGGTTACAATGATTTTTCAATTTTGTGGGAGTTTTTGACTAATCATCTCTACAACATTTAGAATGTTGGAGACTAGTGATTCATTACTTGGTGCAGTTCTAGGTTCTTGCACAGTGTAGTATAACAGTTTATGTCTTTTCAAAGAGAGTTTCTTCCAAGATATTTTTGGCGATTGATAGTGTTATTGGGCACTTGAGTCTTGAAGTATGTGCAAGTTGTGTTAGGACATAAACGGTTTTTGTCAAGCATTCATCCATTCGAGTCGCAGAGTATCACAGTTTCGCTCACACATATTTTTGTGTGAAATTTATTCTTTTACTGTTCAAGTGTTCTTTATTCTTTTTGTTGTTGTTCTCCTGTGCTTCGTCCTCTAGAACAGAATACTGATTGGTAGAAGGTATTTCGACCACATGTTCTTGTGTTGTGATAGGGCCAGAGGGAGAGGTATCAAAGATTTCTGGCACTTCTGTAGATTGAGGTGAGCTCTCAGAGGTTTGAATATTGGTGGTATTTGATTCCATGTCGTGTTTACAGTATACTGGGATGGATTTACTGCGGGATGTGTGCACACCCCCCTAGCCCAGGCCTATTTTCATGATAAAGCAAAAAAAAATATTAGAAACAACATGAGATACAGTAATTTGAGTGATAACATGATAAGCGAACTGTGAAAAACAATTACAATTCAAATACAGTAGTCAAGCAAAGACTTGACTTGTACGTTGTCGGGCGGGCGGCGGACATAACCAACATAACTCAATGGGTCGTAATAACTTAGCACTGGTTGCCATTCTCTTGAGTTGTTGAAAGTATCTTCTTGTTGCCTTTCCCAATGCCATGCTGTGTTCTTTTCCAACAACTTTCGAAGTGGTGCACTGACGTCGGCCATATTGGGTAAAAACTTTGCGAGATATTGGATAAACCCAAGAAATGTTTTTAACTCTTTCGTGTTGGATGGTTTGGCCATGGCTTGTACAGCTCTTATTTTCTCGGGATCTGGCTTAAATTAAGACCGTCCTTGGTTAGAAGATGACCAAGATACGCAATTTCTTCTTTTCTGATTTGGCACTTCTTCTGGTTTAGCTTTAGGTTGACTTCTTAGACTCGGTCGGGGACTTTCTTCAACCTTGCATCATGTTCCTGGATATCACCTGGGGTGGCGTCTAACACGTACGGAGAACACTTTGCTTCTGGCATTCAAGCAACAACTTCTTCAAACGTTCTCATTGGATAATGTTCTCTTTTTATTGCTTGATTAAGATCTCTTGGATCAATACGCACTCGGATTTTCTCGGGTTTTATTACTGTAACCATGCTGTTGACCCAATCTGTGGGTTCTGTTTGCTTGACGATAACACCAGCATCTTCCATCGTCTGTAATGCTTCTTTGATCTGCTGTTTCACGGCTAACAGGACTATCCTTGGTGGGTGGACAATAGGGGAATATGAACGATCAATTTCAATAGTATGTTCACCACGCAAACATCCAAGCCCGTGACTTATTTTCCTTTTCTTTGCAAGACTTAGAGT
>CACRXK020009314.1:9299-19331 GCA_902702795.2 Paramuricea clavata
CGCTAAATAATTGTCTGTAAGTCTGACGGATTAGCTGAAATCCGTTCGTTTTAATTTCTAAAATAAAGTGTCTGAAATCTTGTCAGAATAATCGAAAATTAACAATTATTCATCGAAGTAGAGGTGAGTAGTGCAAGGATATTCAGCGATACTACACTGTCCACTGACATTGTGAACCGGACATATACAAGGGTGGGTTGACTACAAAATTTTTGTAGTTCGCTATAACTATACAGCTACTTCAAAAATATGTAGTCAGCTACATATACTGCTACTTTTGAACAAAGGTACGAAGTTCGCTACTGACTACAGCTACTGCTTAAAAAACGTAGCAAACTATTTCGCTACGCTATATTTTTTAGTTTTACTGTATTTGGAGCATCTACTAACTCAGGGCTGTAATGTAACCTATAACAAATCGACGAACAAGTAGCAGCGGTAAACACAAAGCAACATTTTTGTAAGCACTACAGTGAGAGGAGTGCAAATTGATTATTGAGTATTGATTTTAAGCAAACCGTGTCTCAAGCCGTGTTTACACTACGAGTCTAAGCCTGGCCTGGGCCTACCTTTGGTCTAGATTTTTGTAGTGTAAACGCACTGCGGCCTGACCTAGGTTAGGAAATCTGGACCACATGTTCTGATGGACCTAGATTTCCTGGCCTAGGCCAGGCCGCAGTGCATTTACACTACAAAAATCTATTCCAAAGCTAGGCCTAGGCCAGGCTTAGGCTCGTAGTGTAAACACGGCTTCAATATCATGCTATTCTATCAAGTTGCTAACAACTGTTTGAAAAATAGTCAACTACTTGGCCACTTTTAGGTAAATTATAGTTCGCTATAACTATTATTTTAAAGAAGTAGTCAAAAACTGCTGGCTACTTCAATATTGTAGTTCGCTACAGTTGCTACTTCACTACTACCCACCCTTGGACATATAGTACTACAGTACGGTGCCCTAAATCATGCATAAAAGAAGTGCACCACACGTGCACTGGGGCTTAGGAGGCATCAAAGATTGGGGGGCACCGGCTTCCAGGGGCACTTTTCGATATTGAAAAGGGCACCTAAACATTTTTTTCTGGAAATCTTAAAGCGACAAGGGGGAGGGAGGGAAGAAAAATGTTCCCGTTATACCATACCGAAATTGCACGTTTTTGACCAAATTGTTTTTAAAAACATCGAAATTTCCAAACAAAAAGGACACCTTTGATGTTAATTTAGTATTTACAGCGACATTAGCTGGTACAAAAAGGGCACTTTTCGTCGCAAGAAACGGCACTTTTTGTCCTTTGAAAATATGGAGGGGGGCACGTCCCCCCTGTGTCCCCCTAGTTCCTACTCCCATGGCACCACAAGCGGGAAGACATATTGTTTTTTTAATAAATACTATGCAAGGCTTATGATTCCAAGGGTTATGAACAAAATAACAAGTTAATTACCTAAAAGACAAACAAATTTACAAAGCGGATATAAAGGAAATGCTAACTTCGTTTGGGCTCGCAATTTAATTATTGTTTTAGCATATACCACAAACGAAACATGACTTATTAATAAGGATAATAATTATTATTATTAATTAAGACAATATTTCATCAGGATGAATTTCCAACTCACAAATAGCGAATTTCAGTGGGGTCCTGATTATTAATGGAAGGACATCTGCGGAGTTTATTCCAAGAAATTTATCATACAACCAATCAAATTGGGTTAAAAGCACTATCTTGCACCTCCAGTATATATGCTAAACATGTCAGTCAGCATTTAAATACCATCACGACCGACTGCTCATGCTTGTCAAATGGGGATACGAAGAGGGGAGTGGGGTTTGGGCCGGAGAGCAGCTACCACATCCCCCTTTTCTGTACAGACCTCGTGTTCGGTTAATAAGAAGTTAATAAGATACATGAAAAACCGTCACTCCTTAAAACTCCTAAACGTTTGTTTTTTTGTATTATTTCTCCTGGAAATTGTTTGTCTTATTAATTTGCTATCTTTGTTTCATATTTTAAACCACTCAGAAAGCCTAAATAATCAATGAAATTTGCACTTTATTTCTTTTTTTTTGCACCGTATTTCATTAATTTGGCACTGTATTTTTTCATGTATATTATTAAATTTGTACTTAATCAACAAACACGTTATCGTAATTATTATTATTATTATTATCATCATCAGGTTATTGACTCTCTAGAAAGACTGAACATCGCTTTCGGGCAGGAATTATATGCGATGTTAAAGGAACATGATATTTTGAGACAGAAATACGACAATAACGTCTACCTTCTTCAAGAAGGAAAGAGACTAGAGAAAGAATATAACGAATGGCTTGAAATGAAAGAACGACAAGGGGATTTATTTAGCGAGTCAAGTTCTGAATCAAGAAGTGAATCTGGCCAGCAAGAGGAGGAATTTGTAATTCAAGTAAAGGGACAAAATATGACAACATTACATCAGAACGTGGCTATGACGGCAGACGAACTAAGCTATTCTGTGAAAAACATATTGAGAAAATTCAGATCAGATCCTACTGCAACAAAAGCCGTTCTAGGTATGTGGTATCTAAGGCCCTATTCATAAGGGCCGACTGAATTCGGAACCTTATAACTAAAACTCTTTTTTGTTTCGCCCTATGTTTATATGGGATGCATGAAAATGGACGATTTCCAGCACATCTATTAAACCATAAGAATTTGAGACCAAATAAAATTAGCTTTCGTTTTGTACCGGGATGGCTCCAAAATTAGACTGCGCCATGTGAACAGCGAAACCGGTTTCTTTCGAGACAATTTTGCCCAGTAGAGGATTGGGATTGACTGAGAACATCTACACTCGCATACGTATATACTTCCGGAACGGCGATTCATCCGGTTTTATGTGAACACTTTTCGTCTTGTAACTTATCCGACCCTGTATGAACGTGAACTAATTAAAACTGAGCACATGCATTTTCGTTAAAGTATAAAAGGTTTAATCTTTCACTTCGCTGCAAACTGACTGTCTGTTGTAAAATATAGTTCAGAAATCCTCCAAGTCCTCCAAAACTTACCAAGAACGCACAAAGTGTATTCAATATGTTAATAATAATATAATAATCTTATACAAGTTCATTAGTTCAAGAAATAGGGGATTCATGGTTTCCGACACCATCTTGAATCTATTGCTTTCACCATTGTGTTTGCACCTCTTACAAATGTACCTATTTAGGGAATTCCATTGTTTTTGCACCCCTTGCACTATTGTGTTTCGTTATGGTGTCGGCGGAAACCTTGAATCCCCATATTGCCTGGGTCGGTGCTATTGAACGGCCAGGTGCTGGGCCTGATTATAATCTTTATACTTGTCCAACTTTCTAAGAATTATTCGACTTAGACGAAGATGCAGATTGGTAGTTTCAACGGGTTTTTTTCTCCATTTTCCAAACTTTAGTACTAGCTGTCCATTCGTTGGCGCCATATCTGGCCATTTTACACCAAATTCTCGTTTCGTTTCTTGGCTTGATAATATATACATGCAATATTTACAATTTTTATTTTCAATCTTGTAATTATCCTGCTTTTCCGCCCGCATTGAGCAGACATTACCCATTTGAAATTCGCGATGTCACGAAAACAGCGAATATAGCGAAGTTTACTGCATTATTCTTCATTTCATTGTCTTTTAAACCTTTCGATGTAAATGTGCACTTGTTTGTCTTTATTTTATCGGTTTCTTACCTTTGTGGTCAAGAAATTGGCGTCACAAAATCTACTATTTATATAATAATTATAATAAATCCATAATTTCTTCAAAATATACAGTATCTTTAATTTAATTTCTTAGAGCTGGCGAAAGATTTATCTGGAATGAAAAGAAATTTTGTGAAGGGTCTTCAAGATCTGCAATCAATCGTACGAGAAAAGCTCCTGACAACTCCGGTAGAATTGGAAGAGAGAAAATATTACATCGGAAAAGTTGTTCAGAGGGAGAATAAAATTTTAAAGATCAAAGAGAAACTACAAATAGATTATGATCAGCAAATTAAAATCAAGAAAGAGGAGGTTCATACTTTTTTACATATTTTATATATTATAACGATATGCCTGGAATCGATGTTTGATCGAGAAACCTTCGAGCAAGAATTGGACGTGGGTGCTTCCATTAACATGGATCACAAACGTTTTTGAGAACACGATACTAGCATTGAGATACCATGAGTACTAGTACTAAACATATATTGAATTGGTGTAGTGACGATCATTGCTGGCAGAAAGGTTTTATTAATCTAGTTTTAAAAATTTGTCGGATTATGTAGGCATAATAATTAATAAATAAGCCGTGAAAAAATTGTTTTATATGTATACAGTACGCCTTCATGATTTTCGTTGCTATGTTCTTGCGAATAGTCAAAATGGGAAAAAACTCCTGACTTTCGACTGACGGAAACATGGATAATTCCAGGGGGCGTAGCCAGCCCCAAACAAATGGAAGGTGGGACAAATCATCAAATACACAAAACTATACTATGGGATCCAGCCGGAGAATGTTTGTATTTTTAGGATCTGCAAAACGCTATTTTATGCATTTTATAGACACGTTTTATGATAATCTGAAAGCCACAGATTTGGTAAATTTTATATAATAGATGAACGCATTACGAAGTTATGCCCCCCCCCGATTTCTTATTAATTTTGGAAGAATTACAAATTTAGTCCTGGAGAAAAGTGGAGGCGGACCCCTATTCCAACTGTTGCGACGCCCAGAATAATTCCCACTGCCTTGAAAGTATTATTTATCATATGTTTCCAACACTGCTACTTTACTATGGTACTAGGGCCAGTTGTTCGAAAGCCGATCAGCTTAACAATAGATTGATTAACCTAAAATTCAAAGCAAACTTCCCAAGAACTTGTCTATAAATTTGGAAATATTTCTTCAGAGATCTTGTCTGGATCGATAGGAGTTTACTTCTCTGAAGTTTTGAAATAAATTAACATGCAGAAATACACAAACTAAAACAGCAGGTTAAATTTTAACCCAGGGTTAGCCCTAACCAACCGGCTCCTGTACAATTGTGTAATTCTCTGAAATTGAGGTTGAAAATTTACAAAGCTGTTTATATTGATTTACAAATTAACAATTTATTTCTTCTAGGAGGAAAAACAAAGCGCGGTGATTAATAAACTAAAGGAGACTTTACAGTCATTGAATGAGGCAAGCAGCAAAGAATGTTCCAAAATATTGAACGATGCAAGTCAACGAATTAAAGCTGATGTTAAAAACAGTGACGCAAAACAGAAGGTTTTTGCGCAACAATTTATTGAAACGAAGAAAACATCTGGAGACCAGTTGAAACAGAATTATGAAGAGGAACGCGAAAAGAGGAAGGTATTGTCGATATTCGTACTTATTATATTCACCTACGTGATCCAGTGAATATACTGCAAAATTAACCGCGACTAAATTATGTACGCATGACGACCACATTGTGAAAACATCGCCTGCTGCTCTCCATCAATATTATCACGGATATCCAGTAGAGACCTAACAATTACCTCAACTTAACAATTACCAGTTGGTGTTCTCAAACGGCACTTTAATTCGAGGCTGTCTCTTTTCGAAAAAATAAAAGCTATGCTAGATTATTAAAATACCTCTTTCCTAAACCAGAAATAAATTGAGTGATTATTTTGGATATCATAAATGTACTAACATCGTAATTTAACGTTTTTCCTAAGTCACAGAGTGTTAAAAAATGAGAACTAACTAATAGTGTAAATAAAATGACAAATTTAATTAAACATGAACCTTAATTTACTTTGTGTTGCAAACCATTGAAATGAATAACAGGAAAGCAACCTTCAGATAAACTAAATATATTTTCCTTGAAACCAAATCTGACCTCCAGACACGCGTAACTGGAGGTCAAGACACGCGTGTTTATGCCATGATTGACTGATTGTGCGCTCCTCACATGCGCGAAGGGACTGGGACTGGCCTTCAACTTAATTGGGCTTCAAATTTTCGGTTTGAGGTAGCATTCCAGTTATAGTCATTTTAATGTTGTTGCAAACAGATATCCGGTCTTTTTTGTTGCCACCATCTTGTTTTTGCCAATTTCGTCCCTGCACAGGCAAATTGCACCTGTTTGTAATTCTACATATACGTTGGAATGTATTTTGGAATCCGTTTCGGCTGACATGTCTTGACAATATCCACGATCCTGGGTGGATATAGTTTCTCTGGGAATATTTTATGAACAATAAATAAAATTCTGTGTAATTTTGATTATTTAGAGAAAATTTAAGCTTTCTACAGAGGTATTTAATTGGATTCAGAAGTATGATGCCGATATGGGAATGCGACAGGTAAGCCTCGTCAACGAGAATTTGGTTTGGCCGGTTAGACAAGGTTCATAGGTAGGGCTTTTGGCCGTATTTTCGAACGAATTCACTAATTGTCCGCAATAATTTTTGCCACGATTGCACTTTCACTCAAAAGGTATAACATCTTGCGTTCTGGGAAGACTTGGCATGCAAAAACTTGATCATTTTGTCTATTTTGTACTTGGGTCAAGGAATCAGGAACTTACGAATTAGGTTCTTCCACTTTCACCCTGCATGCTCATTGGGGGTGGGATATAATTTTGGAAACACGTATTCAATTAACAGTTAGCTAGTAACAGGTACAAAAAGAGACAGTATGTTTTGAAGACAGGGCCATAGGGACGGAGGTATTGGCGGAGGGCACACTCTGCTCCAAAATTTTAGAAAATTGCACTATTCGGAAAAGTTACAAGCCTATTCGGAAAATTCGGATCTGGATCGTCGCTATAGGGGTATATGGTGTGACATCACTTCTGAAAACATCCTGTCGGGAAAATAACGGATTTATCGGCAAATTGTTTCCGTAGTCAGCGAATACTTTGTATTTGAGTTTGTAAAAAAGAAACGAAACGGGAAAAGTTTCAATCAATAGTTGTTGTTTTATAGTGGAGCGATTTTAATATTCACCAGTGAATAAAAGTAGTGAATAAAGTACGTAGTGTCCATAGCTGACACTTTGTCAGGAGACTGTCGAATTTCGTCACTTCGACGTGATAGACTCCCATTCAATGAGATGCAAGAAAACGTGAACTTTGGCACGTGGTTTAATATACAGGGTGTATAAAAAAAAACGCAATCCTCGACTGAAATGTAAATTGCTAAACAAATAATAGACGAAAACGTTAAAGTTTACATTCATTTTAAAGCAGTGGCGTGCTGGCAGGGGGGGCCGGGGGGCCAAGGCCCCCCCAGCTGGCAATTCTTGGGGGCGCAAAAATGAAAAGGGGGCGCCGAATTTTGAAAGTGGGTGGGAAAAAACGCATTCGAAAAAATATAGTTACTTCCGCCAAGAAAAGATGTGCTTATAAACAGACTAAGCGCACAGGCAACAAAGTCACACATATTAAATTACAGACTATTTTGTCTAACCGTATTTGCTAATTTGCTACCTCACAGCTCACACAAAATCGTTCATAGAGAAACATGATCAGTGATCACAGGCAATGTCTCATTACCGGAATATTGGTCAGGTTTTGAAGTGATCACGGGAATTATGCCCTTTTTTGCTGGTATTATGCCCCTATATTATGCCCCTTATTATGTAAAATTGTGTACGCAATTTGTTTGTTTGCGCAAGAAACATCATGAGTAATGTAAGTAATGAAATATGCTGAAACACGCCCTTTTGGCAGCCAGGCAAGGAAACCTTAAAATGCATATGCGTGGAGTCCGTGTGTTATTGTATAAAAGAGCTGTAAGTTGTAAATGTATTCAGAACACTAGATCAGTAGAAAATAGAATTGGGATTAGATTAATCGCTGAAAGTAGTTAGCATTGCATAATTTAAGTACTACTACTAAATTCTAACCAAATTGCAAATTTCGACACGTTGTAATCCGTTCCCTGACCATCAGATTTCTGTCAAATCTTCCCCCAAAGTCTACGAAATAGCATTTCAGAGACTCTAAATTGAAAAATTTTCCTGGGGGGCATGCCCCCGGACCCCCCTAGACAAACCTCGCACCTGAGGGGCTCGGCTCGTGCCTTCGGCCCTCGTCTATCAAGCGTAACATAATAGGGGCGCATATTGGTTGACAGCCCACTGGCCCCTCCAGAAAAATAGTACCCAGCACGCCACTGTTTTAAAGCGTAGCCATTCAGCTTTCTAACAGTGGGTTGTTTCTTAAATTTGACTCATTGGTTCGCGGGTAATAATACTTTACGTTATTGCGATTGGAGATTAAAAAAATTGAGATGGAATAACAAATCGTTCTCATGAAAATAACTGATTTTTTCAGTAAAACAAACAAATGTTGCATTTTATTAAATGGATTGTAACAATAAGTATAATTACGGCTTTTCTTCCACTATTTTTAACACAGTTTGAAACTTCAAATGCGATATAATTTTGGCTTGGACCATCTAAGCTGACTGACATCAGCTTGCTATAATTTCTGTTTTACATTACATCGTAATTCGATGACACTCTGGCTCAGACACCAGAATGTTTTGATTCTATGATTTTTAGCATTCGTTTAGGATTTTCAAACAACCTGGTCTCTTTTTAAAATACTTTTAATTTGTTCTTACGTGGTTTTCCAGATGTAGTGACGACAACATTAAAGTTTAAAGAAGAAAATTCTAACATTTAAACCGACTAAACAATAACATAGTAGACTTGCATAATTCAGAGTCAATAGAAGGCGAGGGACTGGTCTGGAAACTGTATTGTTTATCAATTGAACTCTTTGTTCGCCCGCGGTATAGTCACGTGACTAAAGTAGGTGCACACGGTAAAATTGAAACCAAACATACGATTGAAAATTGAAACTAATTGAAACATATGATTCTTTACTTTTTTCGTACAAATTTCGTTTTAATACTCCATTGGTTGTATTGTATGCCTGGTGCCAACTGTGTGTTTCCGAACTGTGGAACAAACAGACGAGAAAAATATGATGGAGTTGGAATATTTCGAATCTCACAACGAAAATCTCCATTATATTCTGCTTGGCGCGAAGAAGTTATCAGTATTATCAAGAAGTATCGAGTGGTCGATGAAACCTTTAAGCGACAAATCGAGGCCTGAAATATCAGTATATGCGAAAGGCACTATAAACAAGACGATATTGAATTTACAAGTAAGCTAAATAAATCCACGTATTTATATATTACAGTAACTAGTAAGGTTTCAACACTCAAACAATATACTCAAAATACCTTAAAGGTGTGAAGTGTCATATCACAGATACAGGTCACATGCGTGTCAAATCACCACTAAACTTTTTTGGCTTCCAAGGATATAAAACTAGTACATATGTTGTAGCTTATTATTAATTCAGTTCAATATGAAATTTATAAAACACTTTTCCAGCATTGTCAAAATAGCCTTTTTATGGATCATGAAGGTCATCATGTTGAGTGTCTTTCATTTATCTTACAGATAAAAGTTGATTTTTTATCATTTATTCTTCCAGGTAAAGGAAGAAAAGCATTAGTAGTAGGTGCTCTTCCAACTATTAATCTGCCTGAAAGATCACATCAAGCAAAATACCACAGAAAAGGATTGTTACAAGAATTTTAAGGAGTTATGTGAAAGAACTAAGAAATTAAAGCTTCCGGAATGGCAACAAGAATATACTAGTGAGAAATTGGTTCTAAGGGGCGGACCATTTGATTTTTGAGGGGGGGGGAGGGGGTGGAAGATTTCGAAAAAAAATTTCCTGCAACCCAAGGAGAAAGAAAAAAAAAATGATGCAGCACACAATCGAGAAAAAAAAATATCATGCAAAAGAGAGCGCTCAAAAAAAAATTTTCTACATGTAACTCTACTCATGCTCTTCACTTCAGTATTGTGTCTACAGGCTTGCAAGATTTTGCATTTTTGAGCAGGCACATTTGCTTAAAAGAACACAGGGTGAACAGTGGATAACATCACAGGGATTCTACCGCCTTTGGAGCCTCTGACATACGATAGCCAGTGGTGTTCCCTGGCAAAATTGTTGCC
>CACRXK020009315.1:0-19331 GCA_902702795.2 Paramuricea clavata
GGAGGTTCAACCTGAGCTTCTCTTGAGTGTCAATACTGGTTTTGAATAGCTGGAGGGTGAGTAGACACATAGTAAGGTACGACACTTACCCTCCAGGTATTCAAAAACATCATTTACACACAAGAGAAGCTCAGATTGAACCTTCGCTCATTGTATGTGAGTGCGAGTAAGCTTTTAGAATACAGGCGTAAATATAGGAAAATGCTCTGGAAGTGAATCCCACGCTACCTCCCCATAGGAGTTGGAACCTTTCCAATTCTCCAGCTCTTGCCGGGTTGTGTAAGTGGGGAATAAATTGTTACTTCTCCCAAATAATTTAAACAACATGGGAAGTTTATTCGCGAAGCAGTAAAGTGAATAATGCTGGATATAATAAATATAATGCTATAATGCTGAATATAATAAATATAATGCTGAATATAATAAATATAATGCTATAATGATGCTATAATGCTGGATTCTAGCTCTTTATACTGAAGGTTATCTGAAGATGCCCACTATACAAAAAGTAAGTTCAAAACCCTACTCGTAATCAACAGGTTGTGCGTATGCCTGATCACAAATTAGTAATGCATCTCTAAAATGCAGAGTTATACACCATACAATCTGTTAAAGTTACTCCTGGTATTTTGTTGCTTTTGAATTTTTGCAATGTTATGCCTTTCCAAATTCTGAAAACATTTTAAAACTTTCAAAAAGCAACGACGAGTTGTATGATTCCACAATGACATGATAGATGATGATCGGGATGCCCGGCAAATCTTAAAGCTAGCCACAAAATAAAAGACTTTGTTACCTCACCGTACACATGTCTTTTGTCTTAACTTTACTAAATATTGTTCATTGTAGTTCACGTTTTATCTCAGCTATCCCTGTTGGATGATTATTTAATCATACAAAAAGACAATGAGCTCAATCACGGTAATCGAGCACAAGTTAACACATAATCAGACAAAAGCATTACCAATCAATTCTGTTCAGTTTCCATACCTTCATATTTTGATAGACTATACTATATTAAGTAGAAAAGCAAAAGTTGCTATAGGACACATACGTCAGACCAGAGTGACGATTAACTTGATGCCGTTGTTACCTATATACTGATTTGTGTAATTGTTTCTTTTCTTTACACACGCGTGCATGAACCTCTTCGAATTTAGTATTCAGGAATATATCGAGCTATCACCAGGTGATAGTTGGCCGTATAATTTCCAGGCTTAAAGTTCTTTACAAAGAATTTATATAAAATCAATCGCTCTGCGTTCCCTGCATATATAGTACAGTATGTAGTATAAATTAATATTAAGTCGATCCCTTTTTTATGCAACACAACTGAAGAATTTTTAAATTGCCTTGATAAAGCAACGACAAATTCAGAAAAAGAGTATCCTTAAATAAGCTGTCCTCTAAAAAATATAATATAAGGTGACATATCCAAGCATTTCCAGCCGATAACTTGATGAGTTGAGAGGGAACTTTTTTTGGAGTACAGTATGTTTATTTTATGCTTTATTTCAAGGTGACATAGATTTGACAAGAGCTTTGTTTCGTTTGATACAGGCCGTCATTGTTACCACAACAGTGAACATATTGCGACAACTCACTTTCGAACCACTTGGTCAGGGAGAAAATGCTAAACATGAACAGCGAAAGTGTCTTCAAGCCATCGATGACATCAATATCGCACCGTCCACCAAGATCTTCCTGCAAACCCAAAGACGATTCTGGGAGGACGCAGATTACAATATCCAAGGTGGCTTTTCCAAGACCAACCTCCCTATCGGCCAAATACATTACGTCAAGCCGGACCCAGAATATGTCGAGTGCACGAATCAAGGAATAATTATGGTTTACGTTTGGAACAATGATGCACTGATTTTTGGTTCCATGAGGCCTGATCAAGTCAAACAGGAGGCAATTGAACAAATAGCAGAAGTCCACCCAGAAATCATGCAGAAAAATATGGTTGAAAAGTCTATCGTCCATGCTTGGTACAACCAGCCCTCCTACCAAGGTGCCTTTGGCTTTATGAAGACCAGTCAGTTTAACAATATCAGGTATGAATCAGAGGAGAATTGTAATTCCTAATGCTTGTGAGATGAAATGATGGGATGAATCTAACTATCATTTCATTAACTATAGTTTCATTGTTATAGTTATGAATGTAGGTCAAACATATATAGTGGTTTGGACACTAATTAATAAATGATACTGGCTGCAGTAGCCTACGGGTTTGGCGAGCAAATAATGAAAGTTTGTTATAGAGTCTTTCTTTGTTTAGACAATAGTACTTTCGGGTAGGCTTAACATACACATTTTATATCTATAATTTTCAGGTCTAGTGCGTTGAGTATCGTCCATTAACAATAATTTGGACTTCTAAAAAATATCATTTTTATACCAGAGACAACAATAGACAACTTATTGATCGAGTTTGTGCGATTAGAGAGACAATATTCGCGCTAAATAATATATTATACATGTATAATTTATTCATCTATATTTATTTTTATTTTTTGCTAATTTAGAACTTTGTGGGAACCCATGGGTAACGTACATTTCGCCGGAGAAACTTTATCATTTGCCGCTGGTTGGATTCAAGGAGCCTTGGAGAGTGGCGTCAAAGCCGCATATCAAGTTTATGCCCGTAGCAAGAAGAGAACAACCGGAAAAAGGAAATAATTGACATACAAGATATGAGATACATTATAGTCGATACAGTGTGGTAGTAAAGACAAGGAGACCTCATATATAAATATCGAGTGAGGCCTCTTTATGCAGATTTAGAATGTTCTATTTTTTTAAGGTAATCATTACAAATGCAGCATATCATTTAGCTTAATAAGAATTGTATCATGTTTTTCTTTAATAAGGAAAGACTGGGTGAGTCTCGTATACAAGAGGGTAGAGAATTTCAAATCTTAGGGCCTTGGTAAACTATTGTGCAGGGTTTGTAGGTTTGCTGAATAATTAGGCCAAACACAGTCACACTAGGCCTTTGTTTTCTTTGTCTTGGCCTTTTGTTTTCTTAATTGTTTTCCAAACGGCACTGATGACGATTTGGCCTAATTATTCATCTAAGTTACCAACCCTAGACTATTATTAATTGTTTTAGATTAGTGGGACAAGAATGGGAACGATAGTTATTTGGTGATCTAGTCTTATAATTGTGTACTTGGTTGTGTCTACTTTGATGGACTTCAAATTTTGACAGTCCTGGAATCCAAAAACTAAATGAGTACTTTTTGCACGATTAAGTAACTTTTAGAATTTGCACTAAACTTTGTACTTTGATTCAATTACTAATTAAATAATTTTAATGTGACTATTTTGCTTTTGATTGTACTTTGAAGCACACTGTCAATAAGACATTGAGTTTGTCTTATTTGAAAGAATGCCTAATATTGTGTATGATTTGTATGATTTTACATATCAAGCTTGCCTATGCAGGGTGTCTAAAATAAAAAAAAAAACGCAATGAAAATTCAACAGGCTGTCGTGCATCATAAACGTGGCTAAACAATTCAATTTTTACATAAGGCGAAAGAAAATTTATTTAGCTTTTCAATGATCCTCTTTTTAAATCGCAACGATGAGAAATGGCCACATACTCCTCAAATAGAAACTGCCGGTCAAAATTATATTCTTCCACAGTTGGGAATTGCATTGGAAACGAAACATAGACAATTCATAAAAGGAAATTAAAATTGAATGGTAAATGATCTAAAAATGAGCTAAACTCGTCAATCGTCGTCTTAGCGAGACAATAATAACGTCCAAACTCTTTCTCGTTTAACCGGTTTCGAATTAGATTATGATTCAATTTATCTAATGTAAATATCTTGGCGTGTATTTATCCTTCCCCCCCCCCCAACCCCCGCCTTTTAAACGAAAGCCAAAATTGAAATCCTTACCGCAAAATAACCTTTCAAACGGGAGGGGGATCAACTGCCGTCGAAACATTACACAAACCGAAACAATCATATATTTATACTCACTGCTTGGCCAAACATTCTGTATTTCATATCGAGAAATGTTGAATATCTTTTAAATTTTCGTCGTTTAATTTCTAAAAGGCTATATGAGTAAAATACTCTCGTATTCAAGTGCTTTCGTGTACAAAGTTTCGTTTGAATACGGCGAGTAGAAATACTTATTTTGAATTTTTCAAGATATCGGGTTTTACACGCACGCGCGTGTCACGCGCTATATTTGGCCAATATATAAGAAGTTCCTGTAGCCGGGATGACGTCAAACTCACGCGTATACCTAGCTGTAGGTGCACTTTGACCTGCAGAACCATTTCTGGCGTTTGCAGAGTCATACGATACAAACGTCGCATTATTTTGACGTTTTCAAGTCGTATTTCCGGTTGGGATTAGCTCTCTTCGAGCTCACAGTCAGACCAGAAATGGAAATACCGTGATAAAAGATGCAAATTTGAAGATACAGACTTGCAAATAACACAAAGACTATTACAAAGACGATATAGTCGAAGCGGCCGAAGTCATTTTCGGCGAAAGCTATGGCTAGGCTATATTTTTGTTCTGACGATTACGTAATTTGATAGTATATGATCTCGTTTGACTTTCAAAGGCAGAAACATGTTCGCATTTGGTGGGTACTTACTCTAGTAACAGGTCTTTGTCCTAGAGTTCTGGGGCACATAAGAAATTAAAAATTGTATACGCTTCAACAAGGTAACAACAAAAAATGCTACCTGAGTTTTTGACGTTTTCTCTCTAAAATATTTGAGTATGAATCCTTTGGATCGTTGAAGGTAACATAAGTCTTGAAAATCTTTGATTAACTCAAGTCAATATATCTTCCGTACGAAATTACAAACAAAAAGCCAAAAACAACAGCTCGCGAACGCCAATATGTTTCAAAGCGTGGTGTCCACGCGTCACGCGTGAGCGTGGTATACTATAACACCCCACGGTAGATCTACCGTGGGATATTATAGTATCTCTCGCTGCATTGCGAAATCATGAATTTGAGCGAAATACCGTAAAAAGTCACTTTGTCACGTGGTACAAATGTTTTTTAATTGGACAATTTGAATTTGAGGTATAATATTGTAACTATTTTCAAAAAAACATTGTTGTCTTTCATGTATGTCAAGATTTTCGACTTTGTTTGATATGGGAGGGTGACTTAAATAACGCCACACTGCATAATGAGTTTTTAGAAAGAAAACGTTTCCGTGTTAAACATGTGATAATTCTACTGACATTGAAAGTTATATACTTTAAGAAGTATCACAGTATTATTTCGTCTGCAAATTTGAGTTAATGATAATTTTATCGAGCTAAAAAGAGTCTTCCTTAAGGTAAATTATGCAGCGTGACGTCATATAAGTCATATTTGCATGCCAAACAAAGTCCACTATCTTGATATACAGGAAAGATAACAAATTAAAGTTTAAGAAAAATAGTCACATAATAATTTTAAATGAACTTTGCAATTCAACCATAAGAAAATTCTCGCATAGGCACTTTAAGTTTCAAAACCTTTTTTTCTAATGTTTAGAAAGCTCATGAATTTTTCTGTGTTGGTGTAATGCAGTCACTGGTGAATATGATACTTCTGATGTTACTCTGAGTGTATATCCACACCGGGCAAGCTTGAAAAATATGCCTGACCACGGTGGAAATCGAACTTACGACCTTTGGAATACTAGCCCAATCCTCTACCAACTGAACTACGCGGTCTGGTCGGTTCGAGTATGTGATATTTAGGAACAGAATCTAGTTCCTTCGATATCAATGTTATCTAATAATAATCATGAATTTTTCTGTGTTGGTGTAATGTACTCAGGTGAATATGATGCTTGTGATGTTACTCTGAGTGTATATCTACACCGGGAAAGCTTGAAAAATATGTCTGACCACGGTTGGAATCGAACCTTCGACCTTTGGAATACTAGCCCAAGAAAGCTTATTAATAAGGTCTGCTTGTAAGAGTATATCTTTACGTTTTCTTTTTGTCCTTAATTAAAGCGTTCTCATGTGAAATCTTTCTCATATACATAAGAATGGGAAATAAAACAAGGAATTGACAAAAAGTTATTTCTCTATTTTGATTTGCTCAAATACCAACGCATTTTCGATCGTTTTATGAACAAAAGTCATCACCGAAATTTGTCTATTTATGCTTGCCAGATTAATAGATTCTCGGCAGAGTACAAGATGTTATGGCAAATTATTAATAATCCACGAGCCGACGTCATGGGTATTTAAAATTCGATTTAACGCCAACTGCAGATGATCAACAACGACTTTAAGAGAAGATTCTGCCATAGTTAAATATGGACGCAAGCAGGCTAACATCAACCACCTCTTGTATATACAATGTACTGTAGGACGCCGAACAGCAAAGGCAAGAGACCATTAAAGCAAGACAACCTAGTGCTGCAGCGTCTCATGAGACGTTACGATTATGCACGACTACATCAGCTTTGCTGTAATTTCTATCGTGTGAAAATAAATGTTTTGATTGATTGATTGATTGACTGATTGATTGATTGATTGGTACCGACGACGGATTATGTTCCAGCGCCAAGAAAACAAAATGGAGTAATTTTCAGGGTAAAAAAGTGGGAAATTTGACAAAAAAAACTAAAAGAAGAGACAATGACAAGTTAATTACCAGAAGTGTTACACATAATTTATGACGGAAGTGAAAGACTGGTGTGTGCCATAATTTCATGAACAAATATGAAATACTCAAGTGAAATATGGGAAAAACCCAAGCAGCACAGATTTAAATAGCTGTTCAATGGTAATTATAGAAGGCTAGGTCGTAAAACGGTAAGATCATTATAATCCCTTCTGATTCGATCTATAACTTCATATTTTGAACCTCGCGTACTCGGTCAGTACGAAACATTGCTTTGTCAAACATACACAACAAGTTTAAAATTTTTTTTTTCTACGTTGGTGTAATGTACTCAGATGAATATGATGCTTGTAATATTACTCTGAGTGTATATATATCCACACCGGGAAAGCTTGAATTGAAAAATATGCCTGGCCACGGTAGAAATCGAACCTGCGACCTTAGAATGTATTCAGCTTGTATTTAGCGGTGTTAAGCTGGAGTTTATTGCACCTCTTCCAGTTTTATTATTTTTTTGTTGTTATCACTGGACAAAAATTTGAAATCCATAGAAGGTCATAGAATGGAAATTGTATGGACCTTTATTGGAAATAGATGATGTTATGACCGATTGGTCAAAGATTACCGCTGCGAACGAGGAGATTAGAGTCCCTATGCGAGAATATTTTATGATTGAATTGCAAAGTTCATTTAAAATTATTATGTAACCATTTTTCTAAAACTTTGCCATCTTTCCTGTATATCAAGATATTAGACTTTGTTTGGCATGCAAATATGACTTAAATGACGTCACGCTGCATAATTTACCTTAAAGAAGACACTTTTTAGCTCGATAAAATTATCATTAACTCAAATTTGCAGACGAAATAATACTGTGATACTTCTTAAAGTATATAACTTTCAATGTCAGTGGAATTATCACATGTTTGACACGGAAACGTTTTTTTTCTAAAAACTCATTATGCAGTGTGGCGTTATTTAAGTCACTCTCCCATATTAAACAAAGTCGAAAATCTTGACATACATGAAAGATAACAATGTTTTTGAAAATAGTTACAATATTATACCTCAAATTCAAATTGTCCAATTAAAAAACGTTTGTACCACGTGACAATACGTGTATTTTACAGAAGACTCTTTTTAGCTTGATAAAATTGTCATTAACTGAATATTGCAGACGAAATGTAGCTTTGATACTTCTTAAAGTAGGCTAAGATTATTTTAAATGATTATTTTTACACCATGGTATTGCAGGATCCAACTGCTGGTTGCCATTTTATAGGTCGAGTAAATCAATTGGCAGGGGAATAGATTTCTTTGTAGTCCGTCTTATATTTAAACCATCCTTCGAAAATCCTTTCCTCTTTTGTCTGATTCTTTTTGGAAATGTATAGAAAACAAGCTATTTCCATCAGTTTTTACAAGAGCGTAATTATGAGAACCCACCACACCATAGTGTCACATTAATCCCGTAAGTTTAAGAAATTAATGTATTTGTCAACATTCCATGGAATATGTACACTCCCTTACGTTCCTACGGTTTCAGCGATTCTCAGAGCATGCGACGTTTTAGTTGAATGTTAGCATCTTTTATTACTTGAATTTGAAAGGGAAAACTTATTAAAAACAAATTTGATAAAAAAGCATACCTACATTAATTTTCTGAAATTGAAGTCTACAAGTCCTAACTCTAAATAAACACAGAATTTCAGTTCCATCAAATTAATGTAGAAACTGTAGCCTTGGCTTTAATAAATTTAAAGACAAACAAATCTACTGCTCTGGATAAAACTCCAGCCAAAGTCCTCAAACTGTCTGCAGATATCATAGCTCCGTCACTGTCCTATATAATAATTTAATTTATCACTCGAAACAGGTATCTACGTTGACGACTGGAAACGGGCTGGAGGGAATCCAATTTATAAATTAGACGATTGACTAAAATGTGAAAATTATGGACCGATTTCTATACTGCCAATAGTAAGTAAGGTTTTTGAGAGAGAGGTTTTTAGACAAATTAATATTTTGTTTCTGATAATTTCTTACTCTCCAAGTTTCAATCGGGATTTCGACCTAAACACTCTACACTGTCCTCTTTGATACAAATGTGCGACAATTTACTTGAGAATATCGATAATGGCAAAATAAATTGCGTTGTGTTTCTTGATGTATGTAAGGCCTTTGATTGTATAAACCATGAAATACTATTAAAAAAGATGCTTAATTATTTTGGTATAACGGGAATTCCATTAAATTGGTTCCAATCTTATCTATCTAATAGAGACCAGCAATGTGAGTTTTGTAAACTGTCATGCAGTTATCGAGCCTGAGAAAGATAAAATGTGGGGTCCCGCAGGGGTCTATCTTGGGTCCTTTATTTTTCCTATTGTACATTAACGATATGCCTAACACCTTAAAATATTGAATTCCATCCCTCTACGCAGATGGCACAGAAATTTATCTATCTTCTAAAGATTGCGATGACATTGTTATTAAATAAACCTTGATCCTGAAAATATTCGAAAATGAATGCTAGGAAATAAGCTCCAAATTTATCCTACAAAATCGAAATATATGTTCATTGGAACAGCGTGAAATATTAAACATAAGGTATCTGGCGACTTTATTCTCGTTAATAACGTTCCAATACCTAGGGTTGAAAATTATATTTGCTTGGTGTCAACACTGATGGAAGATTGAACTGGGAAAAACATCTTGACATGATATGTTCAAAAGTCAGTGCGGGTATCGGGGCTATAAAACGTATTGTAGGCCCTTTTTATCGTCTGCGACACTTACAGTACTGCAGCCCTCTCTGGAACAACTGTGGAATACGCTTTAAGGACAGGTTGCAGAAATTTCGAAATCGGGCTGCAAGAGTAATTTCTGGTGCAACTTACGATGTTCGGTCGGTTGATTTACTCGAAATTGCTGGTTCGAAACACCCAGAACTAAGGCGAAATTATCAGAAAATCTGTTTTTATGTATAAAATTTTGAATAATCACAGTGTACCAAATCTAAGACAAGGACCGCGGAGCCTGTTTTGAAGTGGGGGTAGCAGGATAGCACGGGGGCCATTCCACGAAGGCAGGCTGTATTTTATCCGGTAATTTTTTATTATCCACCGAAAAAGTGCGGTGGGCATGGACCCCCGCCCCCTCCCTGTTCCGCAATCCCTGTTAAACAACATCCTTCTCATTGAATAATGAATGTGATAATATCTATTGATCTTAGGAGTAGAGAAACCGATTTGTCTCTTCCAGAACCGAATACCGATTTTGGTAAAAGATGCTGCAATTATATATGTAGTAGGAACGCTGTAGTATGGAATAATCTACCGTATGAGGTAAAAGTAGCGGAATCGTTTGAAGAACTATTAACCAGGCAAACACATATTGCCTACATAGTAATTCTTCCCTCTTTGTTTTTGTATTTTTGTATAATCTAGTGATGTTAGTATCTGTATATTCTTTCTAAATTCACGCCCCTCATGGAAATCAGGTCTGAGTTGTTGAGGCCGGCGTCCATAAATAAATTTTTGTATGTATGTATGTGTGTATGTATGTGTGTATGTATGTATGAGCTTCATCGCTCTGCCCCTTCGATTTCCACAAAATAATTAGAGTGTATCGGTTTAATCCATATTATAAATAAAAAAACGAAATAAAACCAGGGAAATGATTTAATTACGAAATCAATTAAAATACAAAGTATACAAATTCCAAAATTTAATTGTGCGTAACAAATTACAAAAATAGCTCATTAATGTTCGGAACTTATTCAGTTCCAAAACATGTCAATATCTGAAGCACTTCGTCATGTGCAGTTAATTATAATATGAAAATGATGTAATGTCAATTATATTTGTCTGTTTGAGGTACTCTCTTCTTATAACGTGCAAAAACCTGATATGCGGCTTTGAGGCCACTCTCCAAGGCACCTTGAATCCAACCAGAAGCAAATGATAAGGATTCTCCAGCGAAATGAACGTTACCCATTGGTTCCCACATATGTCTAATTAAAAATTAAAAATAAATATAGAGAAACCACAAATACAATATCTTATCATTAAATCAGTTGTCTTGCTGGCACAATTAAAGGAATAATGTTCAATGAAACTTTTTGCGTCCTACACAGATTTTAATTTCCATATCAGCGACCCGACGCTCTGCTTGTTGGGCTTGTCTCAGGGTGCTTATTTGGTAGGCGATGAAACGGCTATATGCGCGCAAACTTGCCTTAGCTTCGTTATCATAGCGGCGCTTTCATCTTTATTGTGTGGAAAAGTAAATACATCTGACCTGAATAATTTTAGTGTTTTTAGTTACGTTTTGATGTACACAACTAATATCGAGCGAAGTAAGTAGCAATATTGCATAACAGAGATAATATGATTCAACTAAGAAATAGAAATGCGTCTTGTTTCCTCCAATATATACTTCTTTCGAGGTACACCGTCGAGATCCATCATTCAAATATCAGACAATTGTGCCTTGTTTCTTACCTTATACTGTCAAATTGCGTAGTCTTCAAAAGTCCAAATGCACCTTGATAAGAGGGTTGGTTAGTCCAAGCATGAACGATACAAGTTTCAACCATATTTTCCTCCTTGATTTCCGGGTGGATTTTTGCGATTTGTTCAATTACTTCCTGTTTGACTTGATCTTCTGTCAAGGAACCAAAAATCAGTGCTTCATTCTGCCAGGTGTAAATCAGAATTATTCCTTCTTTCGTGGACTCGACATATTCCGGATCCGGCTTGACGTAATGTATTTGGCCGATAGGGAGGTTGGTCCTGGAAAAGCCACCTTGGATATTGTACTTTCTGTCTTCCCAGAATCTTCTTTTGGTTTGCAGGACGATCTTGGTGGATGGTACGGTATTGATGTCTTCGATGGCTTGGAGTTTCTTCCGCTGGGCATGCTTGGCATTTCTGTCGTCAACAAGCGGTTCAAAAGTGATTTCTCGCAATATGTTCACCGAAGTGGTAACAATTACAGCCTGTATTAATTAAAAGGGAACAAAACTCCAGTCAAGAAATATGATAGTTGAAGGGTCTTGTAGATAGAAATTATCGAATTGGGATTTATATACGTTAATTAGACCTACACAAGAACAGCAATCCACTGAACTATATAACATGGAAGGCTGACTCAAGCTCAAAAAGTGAAACCAAACATGACGGAAATTGAAGGCATTCTTGCGCGTCATTCTCAGTTCCCTTACGTGCGCGGTCAACTAAACTTTTATATTTTTCCGAGTATATTTCTTTATTTTCCGAGTAAAAACCGGATAAAAACAGACGGAATTCGAATGAAAAGTTGTATTCTGGTGTTTTGTTTGAGTTAAGTTCTAAATTTTAATTATTGTTTATTTGAAAGATGCGATAATAGCGCGGGATTGTTGTTTTTGTAAATGACAACAAAGAGTGACAAAACAAAACACAAATGTCACTCAATCTTTCAAATTATCTGTATTGCCCCTATTGACAAGGGTTTCACACGCATAAATAACTGATTAAAATAAAAAGTTTAAGTTTATAAGGCAATCATCAAAGTGATTTCATTAAAATAAAAAATAAAAAAACAAAATTTTCTTGCATGTATGAAATTAAATTGGCTAAAAACTGCCTCTAAAACTGCAGTAAAAAGCAGTTATAGGTCAGGAAAACGGACTAAAATAAGCTAAATAATGGTGTGAAAACTGAAAAGCACAATGAGAAACAAGAAAGCGAAACAACCAAAGCAAAAATAAATTCCCAATTTATAAAATACAGATTTATTCAAAAAAACAAAAAAGTTTGAAATTAGTTGTTGAATTCGCAACGAAAAATACAGACTTACTCACACATACAGTGGGAAAATGTAGTAGACAGATCGATTAGATGAAGGAAATCAGGTTTACATGAAATAAATGAAGTTTATTTTCTTTTTTGCTCTTTTAAAATGAAGAAAAACACAACCCAAAATTCACGGACCCATCACTTCCCGCCATGAAAATATAAAAAATGTTTGGCCGCGCACGTAAGGGGACTGAGAATGATGCGCAAGAAAGACTTCAAAATCCCCCATCTTTGGCTTCACTTTTTGATTACGTCACTGACTGAAGTCAACCTTCCATATATGTATATAGTTCACTGCAGCAACCTCATATACCCATGGTCTTTCTTCTACGCTCCCCGCTGGAGGAAAGGACTGGTCCAGGCTGGTCACGTGTCTCCCTGATTTTGGGGGATTACATTGGAGCTAATGGAGGTGGATAATGCAAATGTGGCATTCAAGTTTCTAAACGAGTTCAAAATAATTTAATACAAGTAGTGTGAATAAAGCGACACAAAAGACTACCATGAAACATTTTTATTAGCATCTATTTTTTCATAAAATACGTCATAACGGTTATTCTAAGGGGTAAAAGTTGTTAATAAGGCTTGGCTTGACGTTTGGAATTGAACTCTTAGTATTGTCGATAGATATTCTTCTCGAAGCTTACTCACCGTACTTAACACTGCCTCGGGTTCAGTTTTATATCAAC
Organism: Paramuricea clavata; assembly: GCA_902702795.2. Taxonomy (NCBI): domain Eukaryota; kingdom Metazoa; phylum Cnidaria; class Anthozoa; order Malacalcyonacea; family Plexauridae; genus Paramuricea; species Paramuricea clavata. The sequence goes on from CACRXK020009315.1 coordinate 13,154, forward strand.
AAGGGCAGGGCCGTAACTAGACGCGAGGGTGGTGTTCATATTCATATATTCGTGTTCTGTCCTACTGATTTCTTTTGAAAGCAATTCTTTTCACGGCATGTTAACATGAATACATGAATATGCACCCCTCTCCCCAATTATCGCGTCTAGTTACCGCCCTGAACAAAGGAAGGTAGAATCTTGCAGAATATTGCTGTCGAGTGGTGTTTTTGGGATAACATTTATTTAGCCAGAATCATGATTGAATTTTACTTTATATTTATGAGCTAGCGACTAAATAACCGCTGATGGCGAAATTTAATACTGTGCGGTCAATTTTCCAATTTTGCAGGTCTACAGGTACCTAACTTGCGAAACCAACTGTTTTGACATGGTCTATAGCTTTGCAGGATGTGAACATTTCGCCCCCATATTCACCCCGGCATTGCTAGTAGTATAGGAACTGCCGAAGCGAGACCACTTTTATTTTTTGAAAGCGGTTTTCAACGACTAAAAATGGTCTCACTCAGGCTGTTCCGTAGCAAATTTTGATGACCAAATTTTGATCAAAAGTACAGCGAAACTGCTGTTCTAGAGCCATTCTGAGACGTTTTTCGTAATACTTGCTTTGGGAGCTTCGGGATCGCTTTAGTGGTCACGGGGCTCCAGCTGGACACAGATTTAACCATTCTCTGTGTGATCTCGAACTTTACCAATATTATAAGATTTCCAGATTCTAGTACACTTTTGACAATTCTTAAACTACCCTTGTGTAAACACACGCCAGGGTTTAGAATTATTTCAATTACTATTTGAGACTACTACTTCACACCCTACATATACCCTACAGTTAACATTTTCAGCATTCCTGCTGAACTAGGCAAAACTGGCAATCTTCTTTTACAAAACTCACCTTTCACTTCTTAAGACTCAGATTAGACTTTTCCCTATTCTGGAGCCTCTTCACCAACTTTCAGACTTACCCTGTGTGAACACACAGTGGGGTGTAATTTTATTTTGTTTGTTATTTGAGACTACTACTTCATACTCTACGGAAACCTTTCAGTCACTATTTGTTATGTTTTTGTTTCCGTAAGCATAACTGGTTACTCCATCTTCCAAAAGATATCTTTTATCATCAAAGCAACTTAGAGTAACCTTCCTCATTTCGTAAGTTCCAATTGTGTGCTTTGTGCTCCTGATTGTATTCATGTTGTGTCTCATTCTACCCTTTGTGCTGATTACGTTCTTGAAGTTCTTGTGGGTTAGGTTGTTTCTAATCACATACTTCTTAACACCCTTAGCGGTCATTCCACCCCCACCGTTTTCCTTGATGTATGAGTACATCTTTGACCTCAACCCAACAAACTAAATTATGGGTACTCCACCAGCTTCATCCTTAAACTTACCTATAACTTTTTTGTTATGAGCTGAGTAGTAGGGGCTATCTTTTGGGTAGTCCGAATTATCCCAGCAGTCTTACTCTTCACCAATCCTCTTGAAGTCCTCATACACATCATCCGTCTTCAGCTCGTACATTAGACTATCCGTATCAGTAAACAGTAGTTTTGACCTGTCACCGTATTCCTTCTTGATTGTGTTGTAATGGAAATCATACATTAGAGTTTTAGATAAGTCAAGTATGCACATTCCCACATAGCACGGTTTATTCAAAGTTAGCACTTCCTTCATCCGCTTTACCACGATTAGATTCTCATTCATGATTCGATGTGACTGGAAGCATGGTGATGCTGTCATTTTCAGGAAGTCATCTTTGGAAGACACTAGTTTCACATCAAATCTTTTACTGAGATTCTCCATAGTCTTTCCGTAGATGGAGTTGTTCATTAGCTTGAAGAAGTTTTTCTCGAATGTGGTTTTAGCCTTTGCTCTCATACTGGTATTAAAGTCTATGTAATCCTTAAGCCAGGGAGACTGCTTAAACGTAACAGCTCTGTGAACCTTTGTTAACCGCATTCCAAGATCTGTGTAAAATTTCAGATTACGTACATGTAAGACGTACTTTTTCCTCCAACAGTTAGTTGGAATTTATCAGCAATAGTCTTCGCGTAATCCGATAACATAGAAGCATCAATTTCCTTACTCTCTGGCGCTAGAGGATAACCGTTATGTAGATTGTGAAGTTCCTGTGGGTATTCTAGGTCAACCTCTAAAACCATTCCCCTTTCGCCATTTTCCAGGTACTTATCCAGATCCAGCTCATCAAACTCCTCAACCCACTCAAACTCTCCATTAGGCAGTGGTTGTGACATTGCCCAGCCATAAAGATTATTTGCATCGAGGTACATCAGATACTTATTTTCAGATTCCTCATCATACGTTTCCATGTACTTGTTATTAGCTGTTGATAGTCTGTGGGCAATGTAGCTTGTACCACCCCTCATACCCTTCTCGAAGAACTGGAACATATCCATATCACTAACGAGTTCAATTTCTTCACCTGACTTTTTCAGGAAAGCGTCCCAACTTAGACTGGTTGCTGACACGTAATGTGCTGGGTCAAGTTCGTAACTTTCCAGACATGTTCTCCTGAAGTTCTCGAATACATCAGCTAGTAGAAGAACGTCAGTTTCCAGGTAGAGATCATGGTAGTCTCTCATGGTTTTCATCTTAAAGTGATCCCATACTTTCTGAGCTCTCTGGTAATCTTCGCCCTTCACCTCTGACTCATACAGTGACGAGTAGAACATATCCTTACTAGGCAGACCCTTCGTATCAAGTTTGCTAATATCATCTAGGAACTCGTATGGGAACACCCCTTTTTGTGTCACCAGATTTAAGTCCTCACCCTTCCACCTCTTACCTACTATCCTGAAGTCCTCAGGTGAAAGTTTACTTACCAGTGCTTCCAGTGAAGAAGCCATGAACTGTATAGAGTCTATGAAGACCAGATTCTTACCCAGTGAGAATGAGATGTATTTTTCCATATTATTTGGAATCACGTTGACGTTCATCTTGAACTTACCAATTTCCTGCATAATCAGATGGCTATCGTAACCTCTCAGGTTGTGGAAGACCACTGGCACTTTCCATGTGATTCTGTACTTCAGGTTGCATATATTATGAGCAGCTCCACGGTACATTCCTGTTACATGGTCATGGTCTGTTACACGGTCCTCACAAAGATCATTACCACATATGGAGCAGTTTCTTGCAGCCAGGAATTCTGCTTCCTGTTCTGGTGTAATTACCATCTTTTTCTTAAATATATTGTCGATCATCTCTCTACACCTGAAGGACTCTTTCAATACAGTCTTTAGGAAGACCAATGCAGCATCCTCTCCAACGTAACTCTTATACTCACCGGAGTACTTATCATCGTAGTGGCAGACTGTTTTTAAACCAAAGCTACAGGCCTTGTGTGTCTGGTAACGGGTTGTGCTACTTTCGTCCTCACTACTTTTCACCTTACTGTTTTCGTCTTCAGGTACCAGTATGGACTCGAAATCAGCGTATATTACAAACGGCACCGGCATTGAGTTCCTATGATTTTTGAACTTTATTTTTGTCCCTTCTTTGGGAAGTTTTGTAGCTTGAGTTCCATTTACCTGCAAACATGTTTCCCTGTGCTTTTCCAGTGTCTCCTTACTAACACAACTATGAAGGCAGTGTAGACAGAAGTGTTGCTTATGACCATGTTTACTCACACTGCACAGCATTCTATTCACATCCTTTATAAGAACATAGTATCTGTTTCCGTTATCATCCCCTAGAAGTAAAAGTTTCATATGTTCCCCATACTTAGTCTTTGAGATCCTTATTGGGTAGAACTGCTTTTTGCCCTTATAACCAAACACTGATATGCTTATGCTGTTTTTCGTCTCAATCTTATCAATATCACTAATCTTCACCGGGAACTCTATACCCTCATAGTCTAGGTTTTCCTTGAACTTTCTATCTTCCTTGGTAATAGTAGTTGCTCTTCTGGTCTTAGGGTTTAGGTACCTCACATGACTCCACATAAAGCACATGTTATCATCGTTTTTCATATTGATAAGCCCACACATTGAATTACTGATGTCAGCAGGTAGTTTCATGTACGAACTTCCAGCTAGTGGTTTGTACATCGCAATGTTCACATAATGACTCTCAATATTGAGTATAATCCAGTTTGAACCCAGGTTTTGGAATGTCTCAATTCTGGACAAGATTGTCAGTTGGTTCTGAGCAGCTGTACTTTCGATATCCTCGAAGTTCGTAACAGTGCCAGTTTTAGACTTGAAGTATATTGAGCCCTTCTTCGTTTTCCCGTCGCCAATTTCCTTGGACATTCTCACCTTTATGGTTTCCGTGTACTTCAACCCACCCATTCTCTTTAACTCGTTCACAAGTATTCCTCTCACTACCTGTCTACTTGCAGTCATCTGATCCAGAGGGTCCATATAATGAGGAGTTATTGAGTAAGTCACAGCGGCTCCATTGGCAGCTGTTTCTATTTTCCTGTGGTATGGCTTTTTGAGGTCTGTTCCAAATGGGTCTATTTCGTGTTGCTCTGGGTCAACCACCATAGTCCGCTCCTTAGCTTCCCTCGATACTTTCGCGGGTTTGCGGGCTTTAGGAGGAGACACTGGTTTCTTAGTCCTGGGTGCTGGTACGGGTCTTTCCTTAGGAAGCTTAGTCCTAGGTTTAGGTGTTGGTTTTTCCCTAGGAAGCTTAGTCCTAGACTTAGGTGTTGGTCTCCATGGAGCTACACCCTTAGGCACCTCAGGAGCTTTCCTTACAGGTTTCTTGTTAAGATCAACTGTGATTGTGAACTTACCTGGACCCACTGAGGTTATGACGATATCCGCTGGCACTGAGAGTTTTACTTTCCTCTGACTCAGGAATCTTTCAGCTACTGTTTGTCTTTTTGGTTTGACTTCAGTCTTTACCTTTGGTGGTCTGCCTCTTTTCTTGGGCACCTTTACTTCAGCATCTGTTTTTACCTTTGGTGGTCTGCCTCTTTTCTTGGGCACCTTTACTTCAGCATCTGTTTTTGCTTTTGGTGGTCTACCTCTAGGACGCTTTACCTTAGGATTTCTCTCGTTTTCTATTCTCTTAATTTCCTCGTTAACAAGAACGTTGTCTGTGCGCCACTTACCTGCCATGGTTGGTGGTAGTCCCTGGATTCCTTTAGACAGCAGGCTCTGATATGCTTCCTCTACGAGTAACGCCTTAGCCTTTTGCCTCTCAGAGTACTTCCACACAGGAGTAATTCCGCGTTTACCCTTATAGTTCTTAGGTATACGCCTGGGCTTTGGTCTTAATACATCAGGATCTACTCCATCAACAAATTGTGGTTCACTATAGAAGTAATCCTCTCCCCTATCCTTAGGTTGTACTCGATACTCACGATCTTCGAGAACTTTCTGTGCACTCACTTCGAGGTCAGTGTCACTGTCTATTAGGTCGTTCATAGCAAGTAATTGTTCAACGCTCATGTTATTAAGTTCTGACATATTTTCTAACTTTCCTATATACTATATGTGTAAAAAAAAATAAGGTATTTAATTAATAATTAATTTCGAATTTATTTTTGATTTAATTTATTGTTTAATTCTATTGATTTATTATATTAGTATTTCTTTAAGTGTTTTTATTTTCGATTTAATTTATTGTTTAATTCTATTGATTTATTATATTAGTATTTCTTTAAGTGTTTTTATTTTCGATTTAATTTATTGTTTAATTCTATTGATTTATTATATTAGTATTTCTTTAAGTGTTTTTATTTTCGATTTAATTTATTGTTTAATTCTATTGATTTATTATATTAGTATTTCTTTAAGTGTTTTTATTTTCGATTTAATTTATTGTTTAATTCTATTGATTTATTATATTAGTATTTCTTTAAGTGTTTTTATTTTCGATTTAATTTATTGTTTAATTCTATTGATTTATTATATTAGTATTTCTTTAAGTGTTTTTATTTTCGATTTAATTTATTGTTTAATTCTATTGATTTATTATATTAGTATTTCTTTAAGTGTTTTTATTTTCGATTTAATTTATTGTTTAATTCTATTGATTTATTATATTAGTATTTCTTTAAGTGTTTTTATTTTCGATTTAATTTATTGTTTAATTCTATTGATTTATTATATTAGTATTTCTTTAAGTGTTTTTATTTTCGATTTAATTTATTGTTTAATTCTATTGATTTATTATATTAGTATTTCTTTAAGTGTTTTTATTTTCG
>CACRXK020009316.1:0-19330 GCA_902702795.2 Paramuricea clavata
AGTAACTTCGTTACAAGTAACGAAATTACAAGTAATCGTTACTTTTTGAGTAACTGTAACGGTAACTAGTTACCTTTAAAAATAAGGTAACTGTAACTGTAACGAGTTACATTTTGGCCTAAAATGAAACGATAACGCGTTACTTTCATAGCCAACGTTTACGTTACTTTTTTCGTTACATTCTTGCGGTAAAAACTTACAATTCACCTCTCAGTTCTCGAAATTCTCCTCACGGTTTTCTACGACAATGCATGCTTCAGTGGTTCATGGATCCTTCAGTGGATCCATTAGTGGTAAGGTGACATAACGTTTACAAATAATTAACCTCAATCTTGACCACTAATCATTAAGTTGAAAAAAACTGGGTTTTTTCTTACTAATTGAAGTAACTTGTAACTAGTTACAAGTTACTTCAATTTAAGTAATTTTGTAACGGGAACTAGTTACATATTTTTAAGTGTAACTTTTACCAGTAACTAGTTCCTTTTTTGGGAATGTAACTGTAACTGTAACTAGTTCCAAAAAATGAGTAACTTTTAAATAAATAAACCGTTCCACTTTATAAGATTCACGACGTCGACATTTAAACTATAAATACTTACATCCTTTTGAAAATGAATTTAAAAGAGACGTGTGACTCCATTTACCGTTTGTTATGCTCTTGTATCCATGACGGTAAAACTTTTGTTGTGAGGTTGACGTCGTAGATATTGAGCTGTCAGGGACCTTACGATTTCAGGACGGCAACGCGACGGCAACGGCTACCAATACAATAGATCATTGAAAAGAATTGAGTAATTACAATGCATGCAATGCATGCAATTGCATGCAATTAATCGTCTTTAATTTTGCTCAAGTTTTCGTTTTATTATTATTAGCATATTGAACAAATTTTGACAACAATTTAAGCGGCCTCTGGATGAACATTTTTCAGTACCCTGAATATCATTTGTGGCGTGTGGATTAGGTAACTCTTGTAGCAGAAATTCGGGACAGACGTTTGATAGCCTTGATACATGCAGTCTCAAGGTAGACATTTTATGGGAGGTTCAAACTCCAAACCTAATATGATGCAACTGTTGCGCAAATAACGAAGTATTTGTACAACTCTTAAAGCCCTGTCACACTATTGCGTATCAGCGAAACGTATGAGAAGCGTATGAAAATTAGTGAAATAATTTCCATACGCACAAAATTATAAAAATCCCTTGAAATGCATGCCAGCGTGTGAATACCGTAGCCTACATTTGGCGTCCCTCTATAGCATATTCAGCGTGTGCCTTTTGTGTACTTATCGTTTTCATCACGCTAACAAACATATTAGTACGATACGACGATATGCAATAGTGTGAAAGGGGCTTAATACTCGTACATAGTCAAATCTAAAGCAGTAAGATAAAATCTGTCTATTATAATTTGTATTCGGTTTACTGATTTCTACATTAAAACACAGACTACAGTGTATGAGTATTGCTGTATATGGAATGGTTTTCTGATTACCGCATGCAGCCTATAGCTCTGGACATATTCGCACATTTGTCTTGGCCCTATATATATAGGAATTCTCAAAATGCATCACTGCCTTGGCTCTAGGAATTCTTCAAGATGCATCATTCATTAGACTACGTACCGCATCGCTTCAGAAGCTGGTCTGGCAAGTTTGCTGAACATGTACAGCTGCAGTGTGAACTGTGAAGGATATGCAACTACCTAATATAAGCAGGACTCCATCGTTTTAATTAGCGAAACCCTTTGTCGGGGTCCTTCGAAAGGCCTTCACTCGAAACGTCAAAGTTCTGTTTTCACATCGCAGCAGTTTGTCATCGTCTCTACCTATATATACATGCACGTCTGGCACTGATCGTTCAAGTTCACTGAACACAATCATTTGGATTTCCAACAAAACCACATATAAAAATTTAATCACTAATGATCGAACGACCTAATAGGTTGATCGGCTATTCGAGTGCCTCGACCTTGTATACAATATTTTTTCGTCATGCATACAAACTCAGAAAGTTTATTGTTGTATAACTCTGAAACGTTTCCCAGACAGTAAGATGAAAGTCTTAGTCTATTTCGTATGTTTCGATCGATCTTGCATCACGACTAGATTCAGTCACGAGTTTCGATTTGTTTGTAAGAGTGTGGGCGTTACCTAAAGATTCTTCTAACAAGAAGGGAATATATGATAACATATATAGATTCATTATCATATAGTTAAAACCCTGCACAGTATTGTTAACATAAAGTTGACTCAGCCTGCATTTGGAACCGGTATATATACTCGAATTCATGAAGACTGGCGTTATTAATAACTATAAGCCAACATGAACTAAATATATTGTCAACATAAGCCAGATTTGAAGCTCGGTATAGTTCAGCTTCAGCACAAAATGGCGTTCTGCCAATAGACCTTTCCCCTTTTGAGTGAAAGTTTGATCTAGACAAGTCTCGACAAAAATTTTATCACAGAGGAGAGCATACCAAACTAGTAGATTGTTTCAGTTCAGTATAGGTAATGAGTTCAATTCCAACACCGTATATTGAATGATATATAAATTGTTGTCTTCTCCAATTTGAATGCGTGGGCGTGGTATAGGTATAGTGGTTGTTATTCTGGTGTGTTCTATAGCTACATAATGTCTGGTAGTTTTTTATAAAGTTAAAATCAAAGTCAACTATAGATGGTTAAGGCATTTAAAGACAGAGATATCTTCGACGTTCTGTGCATGGGTTTTTTTCATTCGAGATTATATCTTGACTATGCAATGTAAACAAAAGCTTCAGCATGCAGTGGTCATTTCGATGATATCATTATCGCCGATTACGTCCTGGGTCAATCTTCCGCATCTCCACAAAAAACAATTATATATGCTTATAGCGCTGATATAGACACTTTCCACTTGGAATAGAATGGCTCTAAAAAACGCCACATTATCAATGAATTATTTATTCCGCTTTTTAAAACAGCAAATCTTTGTTATCACCAATTATTATCAGATTGCATTGTTACTCACTGTTGGATGTTGTGGCCACAGCAAAATTTAGCCAGATGACTGCATCATCCTGTAGTATCGAGCTGAAACGACTTTTTCCGGTTACTATATGCTTAAATATGCAAGACTTTTGAATCAACTGTTTATTTCAAGATCAGAGAGCACAGAGTGAGGACTTCGTATACAAAACGGTACGGTAAGTCAAAATTTTTGTTCAAACATGCATGCATGTTGGACACATAAACGGCGGGCCAATAAGAATTTACATCGTGAAGAAATCATAGCCATAGGTTTCGCTTGCTTCTTACCCTTTTATAGGCATTACTTATAACTTTCTTATTGCACTCAGTTTAATAATTTTGTCTATTTAAAGCTTCCATGAGTCAAAGATGGAATTTTCTGTTTCACAAGGCAACAGCTGAACCGAGCTTATATGTTAAGAAGCCTTGTTAATTTTTTCATTGTATATATGGTTTACTTTTTTTCACAGAAAGATGTCCAATCGCTTGGTATTAACAACCACTCTAATTTTATCAGGTAAACTATTAATCATATCTTATTAGTAATTTATACAGGTTCTATAGTGTTAGAAAAAACAAGTCATATACTTATATATATAAATTGTCAATTGAAATTTGTTGAACTGCAGCGTAAATTACCGCTTATAGCTCCCTGCATTGTATACGTGACAGTGCTTTATAATAACATGCTATCCTTCAGTTGGCTGTTGCATGGTTGCATTAATTATTTTGAAGATTTAAAATTAATTAGCTGGATTGGTAAAAGTTTGGTAAACCTCAAACATTTCATGCGCCGATTCAAATATACCTTTAACATATATGATTCGTCACATGAACATATATAGTTGCACTTGAATAACTTTGATTGACTTGAAACGTGCCTGACCTTCGTTAAAATATTGCAGTAGTAACTGTAATAACAATTCGATTTTTACTGCTTAGGGTTGATTGCCGTGACGACAGTACTGGGATCGTGTAAAAATGGTGGAGTGATTGTTGGCCAGAAGCTTTCTCCAAATTGCCGTTGCAGCCCTGGCTTCAAGGGAAATGACTGCAGTCAGAAAGGCAAGCGGTTTAAGATACCAGAGATTGATGATGTCAATTATAGAATGATTGAGTTGTCATAGTTTAAATAAAGGAACAGTGGTGTGCTGGCAGGGGGGCAGGGGGCCATACCTTTTCCCCATGGGCATAGGTCACAGTATTGGGTGACTTTTTTCTTGTCTCTAGTGACTCCTTGTGAAGCAAGTCCTTGTAGAAATGGAGGGTCATGTTCAGAAAACAGAGATGGAACATTTACATGTAATTGTACAGCTTTACACAATGGCATCTTGTGTGAACATCGAAGTGAGTTACATATTTGCTATATGAACTTAAAATGAAGCAAAGTCAAATTCCGCTGAGTACTGATATCAGAAGTTATAATATTAAAATTTAGAAGAAAAAAAATTATTTTCCATAATAAAGGAAATTGGCCTTACATTAGTCTGTTTATATAGAAGACCTGATTTGAGAATGAACTGTACTAATCGGTTACTAGAGAGTTTGAGCAAGAGAACGAAGTCGGACGACGACGACGTGGTTGACAATTTTTGCCTGTCTTGCACATTATCTTGCGCATTCTGAGTTTAGGGTCAGGAGTGAAGACAGATTAGAGATTCATGTCTAGTTTGTGAATGCTGACCCAAATCCTTACCTTGGTCAGGATAAAACAGCGAGACATGAATCCATATCCCGTCTTCGTTCTTCTGCCTTCGTTCACAACGAATATTTTGGCAAAATTCGTTGTGAACTTCGTTCTGCACGAAGGCAGAAGGACAAAGACGGGATATAGTTTCATGTCTCGCTGTTTTTTTCTGGATCAGGGCAAGAATTATGGTCACTTGGTCAGTATTCATAAACAGCGACACATGGGAAGACACGTTGACGAACCACCAGTGACGTCCAACACAGTATGCACAAGATAATGTGCAGACGGCAAAAATTATCAAGTATGCCTTCGTCTTCGTACTTCGTTGTATTGCTCAAACTCGCTACTGTAGGGCTGACGACTGAGCTATAGGGAGCTAGTTTCAGACAGCCTCTTATGGTTAGTATGAAATTATGGTTTCAGGTCGGTCCTATAGACCTAGGTCAGTCTCAGGTCAGTTCAAATCAATTTAGTTCTCAAGACAAACAGTTTTTAAGATGGTATTTTAGTCTGGTATAAGTTTCTATATTTTACGACGAAGCTTAGAAACCTAACAGAATATTTTTCTTCCAGTTCGACCATGTGACAGTGGACCCTGCAAAAATCGAGGCAAGTGTACTGATGATGGAATAAAATGTTTCCAATGTGAATGTCCACCGGGTTTCAAAGGACCTGACTGTTCTAAAATTGGTAAGATACAGGCTCAGCAGGGACCTTGTATCGATTTTGCGATTGAGTGCTGGTGTTGAAATGAAACTTTTGAAAATTACAAGCCCGGAAAGTGCATTTCCATGGATTTCCTATACAGTATTAAATTTTGTTCAAAGTAACCATGATTGTGTATATTGCCTGATGATAGGCGGATACAGTTTTGTGAAACACATGCATGTCTCTGATAAAAATTAGTCAGTGAAGATTCTTGCCGATGATTATCGTATTGTAAAAGAACAATTACACAAATTTTCAACGATCAAGTCGAGCGTTACTCTGCTCTGAAAATTAAGTACATGCATGTAAGTTTAAAACTGCGACACTGTACAGAATCCCAAAACACATCTACATAGTCCCTGCTTAGTTACGGGGGGGGGGTACCTAAAATCCTGCCCGTGCTAAAAACTGTAACCCCCAGTTGTAAAGAACACCTCCAGTTTTCTTTTTATAGGAATTTTCATTGGTGATCATAAATTAAAACTTTCTTTAATCAGTTTAATGTTTACACATTCGTCAAAACACAGTGCTTTTTTGGACTGTGTAAAACAACCACTGAAAAAAAAATCAGTAATGCATGTATAATTTATCTCACAAAAAATAATGTCATTGCCCAGTATTATATGCACCAGGTTTTTAAAAATTCCATCATACGTCAAAATGTCGACGCAAACGATACTGAACTGTCATAATTCGGAACAACGTTATTAATATTAATATTATCAAGTATATATGTTACATAGTATAATCATATAGAGTTAATTACTCCTATACGTGCGCTCTTGAATATTGTTAGTTCAACCATGTGAAATTGAACCCTGCAAGAACAATGGTGTTTGTGTGAATAAAAAAGGAGGAAAGTTCACATGCAAGTGTAAGGAGGGATTTAGAGGATTATTGTGCGATATGAGAGGTAGGTCTGTTTGTCGTATGTGTTGAAGATTACCACAAAGTTAACTTACACCCCGTTTATTGACAAAGTTAATTAACTATATGACACCCGGTTTTTTAATCCAGTCCCCACAACGAAATCTGACGTTCATGTTGCCAAAAACGTCGCTTGCTTAGCCCGTCGATGCAGTTATTATCCAATCTCCCCCGAATTGGCAGTTTGAATGCACACGAACGACTAGAATCGTCAAAGTTGGCATAATCCTACTGCATGTATATAAGTTATAGCCATTCGCCAGTAATGCATGGTCTATTTAATTCTAAATATATATTATAAATAAAATATCCTGAAATGCCATCGGAGGATGATCATCGTTAAGGTAGTATTTTGCCTGGCTCTATCACATTAAAATAAAGTGACGAAATATCACATCAAATCAAGTGTTTTGTATTTAATTAAACAATTCATACAAGACTAACAATCTTCTAATAATTTTTTCTGATGTGACGTAACCCTTAAGGGCGATCACTTCAGGGACGGATCTAGCCTTACCTGTAAGAAGGGATGCAGGCTTTCCATGAGGTGGTGCACGACGGAGCCTTACGGCCAACCGTTCCTCTACAGTCTGCAACACTACTATCCCAACATTGCCATTATTTGGAATGGCCGAATCTGCATGTTCGATTCGCCGTTCTGTTACGTTTTGAATTATCTTTTGTTTATAGAGCCGCGTTTATGTCGGCTTTTTATCACATATGCGTGACTGGCCAGTTGCTGTAATACATTACAGTATATTTGAAAATATGGCTGTGCAACAACCACAACATGTTTACGTAATTATTTAACCATGATATTTAACTAAAGCATTCTGCGTATTTTCTGGTGAGCTTACAAATTTGTTTCCCCCTATGTACGGCTTTGCTAATATTTACAAATATTTTCTAATACTGATTTAATAATATTGGGCTATAGGGGACCTACTAGAAACCCTATAACAGGCTTTTTAATTTAGGCCCCTAGTTATAATTCATTGTTATCTATTAATTAATATATTTACAGTAAAATCAGAAAAACAATTATCTTAGAGTGTATTATTTACAAAAGGAAAGAAATAAATAAATATAATAACAGTACAAATATACGTCATATATGTATAGGTTATTTTGAGGCAACGAGGGGATATGTGATTTATTAACACATATCCCCGAGGTGCCTCAAAATAACGTACTTATTTTTCACACTGCGAGGTCGCATTAATGAGTCAGAAAAGAAATAATTCTTAATGTCATATTGCTTTTGCGATGTTGTTTTTTTTCTCATTTTTTGTGCTGCAAAGACATTGCAGGTGAATATTAGAGGGGATTATTAATTGCAGGTGAATATTAGAAGGGATTATTAAACGGAAATTGATTAAAGGGGAATATTGAATATATTCCCCGATAAGAACAAAGGAAACCGAGCAGGGTGAAAAATAAAAAGGCATATTGACACTAGTATTTATCACTATATAATATATGTAAGTAGAATGCATAATTTTGAATTTGAATCCTTTTTCTAATTCATGATCAGTAAATAATGCTGTTTAACTTGTTTTTTGAAAGCAATGCAAGAGTTTATATCTTTAATTTGATATTTGATTCTAGTAGGCCCTAAGTTCCATACATCAGCACCTTTATTAGAAGGAGTATGCTTTGCATAGTTTGTTCTTTTATATTGCTTGTAAAGTTTGGATGTATTTCTCGTGTTATGCTGATGAATTTGATTACTACTCACAAAAAAATTATCAAATTCTTCAGGTAGATTTTTAAAATGGTGATATCGAAACATAAACATGGCAGTTAAATATAGTCATTAATTTTAAAGATATCTAAGATGTTTAATTCTTTAAAAACCGGCTCAGTGTGTTCCAATTAAATCGTTTCAAAAAATCGACACGCGTTAACAGGAGAAGTTCCGCTAATCGCTATTCGAAAAGCAGAAAATATATGGTCAAGCTGATTTTTAAGGTGGTGTGCTGGACTTCTGGGGGGGGGGTGTGCTGCGCACTCGCCTGCACCTTTGCGGTAGACTCCGCCCCTGCTGACGTTCATGCATTATTCGTTTAACAGATGGTCTGTATGGCTCAGAAATTTTGAATCAGCAGCAAAACTACACTGTTCAGTTGGAGAAATGGCTTGGTGGCGTAAAGTCGTGGAAGTTATGTTACCGTGCTACGGATAATGGTTGGAAAGGATTTATCTTCCATCATCGGTGTGATTATAAAACCCCGACTGTCACCATCATTCGATGTCGATCTTACATCTTTGGCGCATACAGCAACATACCTTTTGGAGGTTACTTTACAATTGCATTGGAATTTTATTAAGACTTACGTATTGTATACAGTTTTTTGTTTATTTTGAAAAGAAAAGAACGATTCAAGCAAGATAACCTTTAAAATTACGTATCAAACTTCTTCACAGAATTTTATCGATCTTGATTAATTATTTAACTCCAATGAAATCGGTGAAATTAAATCCTTTTAGTCATCGAATTTTGACCAATTGGCTGTCCGCAGCAACTCGGTATTTCTGCGGTCTATATCCATAGATATCTTATATACACTAGATAGTGCATCTAATTATTTTGCATTTCAAAAATTGAAGCCGTGATTGCAGATTCAGGATATTCCCATGAAATGAGAAGATTCGTATATTTTCTATGTAAACGTATTCCAAATACATTTCTAAACTATTCAAATGATGAAAGTTATTGTTGTTTTTTAAGCATTTATTAGCGAGTGGGAACTACCAACATGGCCGCCATCTATTCAAATGGGCGTAACCGTTGGAATATTCTTGGCTCAATTTTACTAAAAGAGATGCGCTATCTAGTGTATATAAGATATCTATGTCTATATCCCATAAACTGTCTCATAGCGAGCTTCATGGCAATTACAGTGAGTTTATGTAACTCATTATATAGTATTCTCTATAGACCCGGCATATCAGTGCATGAAGCGTTCGACAAACTAGATAAACAAAGCCTATTAGTGTTCTCTATATAAAGCATATTAATTAGATATATTATAGAGCATATACTAATTAGTTTACTGAACTCATTGCCAGTATAATCGATAAAAAAAACATATAATAAAAATACTTCCCAAAAATATAAAGAAAGAAAATCTAAGAAATATAATTCTTCGTGGATGTGATCATGTTCTTCTAAGTCGGATCCCGCGGTCGTCTAACTAATTCTCGAAATCTATATCCCACTGAACACAAGTGATCATTGTCTATCCCATACATAGTTCATATATATTATTTCAATACATTTCAGTTTTAACTTTCTTTTTTTTCTCATTTTACTTCAGGTTCGGCAGGTTACCGAAGTAGTTCCAATGCATTTATCTTCTCTTTCGTGAATAAAGACAACCTCCCTCCCTTCAAATCTCCTGTCTACAGAAACAGTAGACATGCTTTATACACTAATGCTGGTTATGGTCCCACATTTGGTGGTGGTAATGATATTTGTATTGTGAATAATGCCAATGCAAATACTGGTTCCTACACAAACCTTGGCTTTACCTATCGACCACCAAGCGGGTATACCTACAACACGGACAAGGTGAAGAATCTTCTCGCTGGCACATATAAATTCACACCGAACGAGATTGAAACATTTTATTTGAACATTTGATTAATTTTTCGTAACGTACATTTTAATTACACTTAGAAACATAATAAGATAGAAAATAACGCAAATGAATGCACTGCATGCACATCGGTGAAATTAAATATGAGTACTGCCAAGTATATAATTATGCGAATATTTTGTGTTACTGTACAACCTCGTTGATGCTCGTTCCCATGCAGGGCTTTAACCTCGTTCCCAGGGCTTTCGTGTACAGTGTATAGCTATACCGTCAATAAATGTGCTGTATTTAAAGATGAGGTCAAATCTGTTCTGCGCATGTGCTATGTAAAGACCCTCTAGTATAAACAATACCCAAATTTCGCGTTATTTTGACATCTTCTAAATTGAAACTCTAATCATAGCGAACCATGCAGTCGAGAATGATGTTAGCTAGAATTTGGTATATCATATTTTCAGATGAAATAATATAGTCTCTTCAAAATCTGAACAAACTGCACATCCACCGAACAAACTTGACCGGCGCCACTTTATTTAATAAGTAATTTTAATGAATAATAATCATTGTCTCAGATATAACGTGTTCAGTTTTCACTGATTACCAATATATTTGCCAAACAGCCCTGATTTCACCTTACGTCATCATCGGCATTTTTGGATGAATTCAGTTGACCAAGGAAATTCCTTGCTTGCATGCAATCAATCGTCTTTTGCTCAAGTTTTCGTTTTATTAATATTATATATAGGATATTGAACAAATTTTGACAAGAATTTAAGCGGCCTCTGTAGGATGAACATTTTCAGTACCCTGAATATCATTTGAATATCACTTCGGATTAAATAACTCTTATAGCAGACCTTTTCAAGGACCGGCCTTTTTGTAGGGGGTTTGAACCCCAAACATAATATAGGCATCGACTGTTGCGAATGAATTTGACCAATTAATATTTAATACTAATGAACCTAATCGGCAGATCGGCTATTCGAGTGCTTCGACCTTGCATTATATTTTTTTCGTCATGCGCACAAACTCAGAAATAAAATCTATTATTGTATAACTCTGAAGCGTTTCCCTGATAAGATAAGAAATTGAAAATTTGAGTACATTTTGTAGCCTATATGTTTCATACATCAGTTAGTGACGACTCGTTCGTAAGAGTTGTGGGCGTTACCTAAAGAATCTTCTAACAAGATTAGAATATATATGATAACATATTCATTATCATATAGTTCAATAGTACATAAACTTGACTGAACCTACATTTGGAACTTGGTAGTCGAATCCAGGAAGACTAGTGTTATAATTATAACCCAACAAGAACTAAATATGTTATCCGAACATAAGCCAGATTTGAATCTCAGTATATTCAGCTTCAGCACAAACTGGCTTTCTGCCAATTGAGCTTTGTCATAGTCAAGTGCATGTTGTATAATTTATGAATGCTTTTCTTTAGATGGAGTTGTTATTCCAAACCCCGGTTTTGCAGACAGTCAGCCATGTGGTGGACGCTTTCTAGACGAGTTAAGCCAATCCTTTGGTGTTATAGTACCTACTCGATTTATAATTAGCAGAAATTGTTGTCTTTAGAAAAAAGTAGATTAGAAATGGATGTTTTTCGTTACGTGAAGAGATGTTATATCAAGCTCTTGAATTCGTATTAATCAAGGTAAATTAAAGCGATAGATAGGAGCTGTACCGAAGTGAACCTGTAACATTTTGACGTCTAATGGATGCTGCGTGTATATTTTCATTTATTTTAGCTCTAAATATTTGTCACCCCAAATGGCGTAAGCCACGACAAGTCTCCACAAAAACCCCAATTATATGCTTAAATTACAGGGCTGACATAGAATGTCTTTGAAAAACGCCACATGGATACGCAAAACTTCCCTCCTCGTTTTCAGCAATCCCAAACAACGTCAACGATAACTGCAACGTTCATAAAGTTTCATAGGTTTTGTTGCAATGATCATAATTGCGCAACACGGAAGCAGAAAGTGCATGCAGGAAGAAAATACCATGCATAGCTTTCAGATACATCAAACTGTAATTATGTTGAAAGTACCAATTAATTAATTAAAGAAATGAATACACTAAATGATATGGCCAATTCAAAAAAGGTTGTCCTTCAAAAAATCTTAAACCTTAAACATTGAGCGCGCAAAGTATGATGGGTATTGCTCATTTGGAGCCTTAGATTTGGCATTGGTTTAGCGAACCAAATAACCCTACATCAAAACTGTTCATCATATGCCCTAGCATTGTTGTACTGAAGCAAATTTCCACAGTTTAAGACGCTAAATAAGAATAGGATGTTACCCATCTTCCTTGCGCACTCAATGTTTAAAGTTTAAGATATTCAGTGAAAGACAATTATTTTTGAATTAGCTGCATAATAGCTATGCTAACTATTTACTCCTTAAAGTTCGATCATAAACTTTATCCTTAATTAAGACTGCATGTATAGCATATAAACTGTTATCTTAACTTTAAATTTATTTCAGTTAAAACCTTTACATTAACGAAAGCAACATCCAAAACTGCACACTGAGTACATGTTATGTATATCTCCAGACGTCGTATATACAGCTATTTCAATTAAGGTTGTCCCCCGAACAAAGCGGAAAAGTCGAACACGAGCGCGAAAGGCTGCTGGGAATCGCTAATAAATTCATTCATTTAGTTAGCGATTCCCAGCAGTCTTTCGCGCTCGTATTTGACTTTTCTGCTTTGCTCGGGGGACAACCTTAATTGAAATAGCTGTATTTTTATTAATGTGTGTATATATTTAACAAATATAAAACATTTTCCGTGTTGATATACAGTTATATCAACACGAGTGGAATTGGGAAAACGAGAAATTGTATGGAAACACGACGCCCGAAGGGCGGAGTGTTTTCATACAATTTCGAGTTTTCCCAACTTCCACGAGTGTTGATATAACTATATATCAATACGGGAAAATGTTTTATATTTTTTTTATAATATAGCAATGTCAAAAGCCCGAAGGATGAGAAAAATTTCCGTGTTTACGAGCGGCGGAAAATTTCCCGTGTTGACATTGAGTTATATCAACACGGCTCTTAGCCAATCAGCGTTCAGAATTTACAAATGCTATATTATAAATATATATATATATATATATATATATATATATATATATATATATATATATATATATATATATATATATATATATATATATATATATATATATATATATATATATATATATATATATCATCTCCAGATATACATCATCACCACCGATTACGTCCTGGGTCGATCATCCGCATCTCCACAAAAAAGATTATATATGCTTATAGCGCTGATATATAGACACTTTCCACTTAGAATAAAGTGCCTCTAAAAAAACGCCCATTATCTTCAAATCTTTGTTATCACCAATCATTATCAAACTGCATTGTTACTCACTGTTGGATGTTGTGCCCGCAGCAAAATTTAGCCAGGCGACTGCATCATCCTGTAGTACCGAACTGAAACGACTTTTTCCGGTTATTATATGCTTTAATATACAAGACTCTTGAGTCAACTGTTTATTTCAAGATCAGAGAGCACAGAGTGAGGACTTCGTACAAAAAAGTAAGTCAAAATTATTGTTCAAACGCATGCATGCATGTTGGACAAATACTAATAAGAATTTACATCGTGAAGAAATCATAACCATAGGTTTCGCTTCATGCTTATTACCCTTTTAAACATTACTTAAACTTTCTTATTGCGCTCAATTTTAACAATAATGTATTGCAGTTTAATAATTTTGTCTCACTTTCATGAGTCGAAAGATGGAATTTTCTGTTCCCAGCCCAACCCATCTTATGCTAAGAAGCCCTGTAAATTTTTTCATAATACTATATGGATTACTCTATTCACAGAAAGATGTTTAATCGCTTGGTATTAACAACCACTCTATTTCTAGCAGGTAAACTGTCAATAATATATCTTAGCAATTTATACAGGTTCTAGTGTCAGAAAAAACAAGTCACAACACTAATTCATATATACAACGTTCCCAGAAGGAACTCTTCTGTATTACATGCAATAAGTTTATAGTGCCAGCATCCTTTTAGTTTTCGATAAATTGTCAATTGAAATTTGTTGAACTGCTGCGAATACCTGCATTGTATATACGTGACAGCGCTTTATAATAACATGCTATCTTTCAGTTGGCTGTTAGCCTGTTGCATGGTTGCATTAATTATTTTGAAGATTGAAAATCACCTGGACTGGTAAAGGTTTAGCCTTTAGCGGCTTCAAACCTCAAACATTTCATACGCCGATTCAAATATACCTAATATATAACTTTAGATTCGTCACATGAATATAGTTGCACTTGAAAAGTGCCTGACCTTCGTGAAAATATTATAGTGGTAGCCGTAATAACATTTCGACTTTTATTGTTTAGGGTTGATCGCTGTGACGACAGCACAGAAGACGACAGCACAGCCCAAACCATCGCAATCGTGTCAAAATCGTGGAGTGATTGTGGGCCGGAATCGTTATCCAAAATGCCGTTGCGACCCTGGCTTTAAGGGATATGACTGCAGTCAGAGAGGCAAGCGGTTTAAAATACCAGAGCTTAACGATGATTGAGTATTGAGTTGTCATAGGCTAAATAAAGGAACAGTGACGTACTGGCAGTGAGCCATGTCCCTCCCCCTGCGAGTCATTTTCGGGAACGCGGAAACTGCATGAAATGAAACCAAAATTCTACCTAAAAATTGGTCAATTCTATAGCTAAAATTTGGGCGAGTGAGTAAAGAATGGAATTCCTACTCCCTCCCCCCCTCACACTTCCCCGTCCCCCCGTCGGCCACATTTCGGAAGTCGACAATGACTGGCGCTCGAGAACGATGAGCAAGTGTTTTTGGGGCTAGCCCGCCCGTCGATAAAACAGCTTAGGACAGCTAGTTGATCTTTGGGGGTGCAGCACTGACTCTCCTCTGGGCTCACGATTCACTCGCATAGAGGAGTAGTATCAGAGCACAGTAGCAAGTCTAGTGTGCACTCTATTGTGACGTAACCTTATCGAATTATGAATCAGTGGACAATTGGATCACAGTACAGTGACGTAGCCAGGATTTCTAGTTAAGGGGGGGGGGGGAAATCTCAGGAGGGGCCCAAGCAATTTTACCTTGCGCTAGTTCGAATAAAGTTTGTGAAAATGGATTTGAACGTCCATGCTATCCATACGTAATATAATACAGTTAACTTTCAGGGGGTTCCCGGAATGTACTCCCCCAGGAACATTTTTAAATTCTAGAGGTGATAAAGTGTCATTTTCAGCATTTTGAGGGCTATTTTTAATGTGTTTTGGTGATTTTAAATAACTATGTAACACACTTAAAACATAGGAAGATATGGAATTTCCCTTGAATATATGAAAATATAATGCACATGCTTGTACTGGTCAGAATTTTTCTAAGGGGACCCTATATTTTACCAGGAGGGGGCGCCCCCCTCTGACTACGCCACTGCCATAGTACTGACTACTGAGTGACTTTCGTCTTGTCTCTAGTGACTCCTTGTGAAATAAGTCCTTGTAGAAATGGAGGAACATGTTCAGAAAACAGAGATGGAACATTTACGTGTAATTGCACAGCTTTATACAAAGGCATCTTGTGTGAACGTCGAAGTAAGTTATAATTTTGCTATAACTCTATCCGCTGAGCACTGATATCATGAGCTCATATTAAAATTTAAAATCCGTATCAATCAAGGAAATTAGCCTTACATCAGTCTGCATGCACGCAGAAGACCTGATTTGAGAATGACCTAAGATTGACCTAAAATCTGAGTTTTGTGCAACATCGTTTGGTTGGTCTGAAATTATGGTGTCAGGTTGATCCATGGAAGAGGTTATTTCGTTGGCCTCAGAGTGACAAAACGTAACAAAGCAACGGTTTTTACACTACACTAATGCTGTGCTGAGTGGTTATATTACTACCTTAAAAAACAAGCAGAACTCGACGTTTCGAGCGAAGGCTCTTCGTCAAGAGTTAGTAGCTACTAACTCTTGACGAAGAGCCTTCGCTCGAAACGTCGAGTTCTGCTTGTTTTTTAAGGTAGCAGTGGCGTAACTAGAGCGTTAATGGGGTGTGTATATTCATATATTCGTGTTCTGCCCGACTAATTTCTTTTGAAATGAACTTAAAAATAAAGAAATTCAAAAGAAATTCGTCGGGCAGAGAACACGAATATACCCAACAATTTCAAACCACCCTATTTCAAACACCAATTCTAACCCTAATTCTTACCCAAGTTTGTTTCTAAACCAATCTTGAAGAAAAATGTTTTGACGAAATGTCATTCTGAGGTCAGCGAAACAACTTCTTCCTTGGTCCGCTATAAGCCTATAAACCTAGGTAAGTCGCAGGTCACCTCATGCCAGTTTAGTCCTCAAGACAAACAGCTTTAGGTGGGCTTTTAGCCTGGTATAAGTTTTTATAGTGTACGATGAACAGACGATCGCGAAGCTTACAACCCTATATAAAGAATATTTTTCTTCCAGTTCGACCATGTGACAGCGGACCCTGTAAAAATGGAGGAAATTGTACTGATGATGGAATAAAATGTTTCCAATGTAAATGTCCCCCCGGTTTCAAAGGACCCGACTGTTCTAAAATTGGTAAGACACAGGCTTACAGTTATAGTTAGGGAAGGGGCCAGGGGGAACCGAACAATATGTTCCCTTATATTAGCCATTTCCTAAAGTCCTGGGTCTAGTCTCGCGAATCCCATGTTGGAGGGACAAGAAATATGTCAGCACACGTTTAAATTACTGTCGATGCAATGGAAGTGTTGATAAAATATTGTAATAATACAAGTTGATCAATTCATACGAATTCAAATTTCTTTTTACTTCCTGTGCGTTTCCTATTGGTCAATCGGTTCTGAAACGAAATCTAATTGGCTCATCTAAAAGTAACAGGAAGTTGATTAATTTTCTATCAAATGAATTGATCAACTTGAGGAAATGAATTCATGCAATATTTTATCAACACTTCCATTGCATCGGCAGTATATGTTTAATGTAAAAAGGAGATATTTTATTTTTGGTTGTCTGAAAAGTTGATTTTGATAGTAGATACTTCTACTCTTTCACATATTTGACACCTGTCACCATATATTTTGTCCCTCCAAACGATCCCAGAATGCACTGTGATCTCTTTTGGGAAAAGGCTAATTGGTTGGATACCATATACCTAAAACTCCAGCACATACTAAAACCAACTGTTGTTTTAAATATTAATACGGAATTATGTTTTTTATTTAGTTGAACCATGTGAAATTAAACCCTGCAAGAACAATGGTGTTTGTACGAAGAAAAAAGGAGGAAAATTTGCATGCAAGTGTAAGGAGGGATTTGGAGGAACATTGTGCGATAAGAGAGGTAGATCTGTTCCAGCAGATCAATTGGTTGATACAGAATATTCCATTCAGCTTTACCCAATGATCAGGATGCTTCATTGTCGTTTCATCCAGTCACTTATTATTAACTTTCAGAATTTGCAGTTTGAGTGCACACGAAACAACTAGAAATTAAGGCTGACCGATGATCCTACTGCATGTATAAGTTATAGCCAACAAGTTACATTCAAGAAAATCCGGTAATGGTCTATTTCAAAATAAAATATATATTATAAATAAAAACCCTGAAATGCCATCGGAAGATGATCATAAGTATCATTAAGGTAATTAAGTGTTTTGTATTTAATCATCCTTCCTGATGTAAGCTTAAGGACAATCTGACGTTCATGCATTATTCGTTTGACAGACGGTCTGTATAGGTCAGAAATTTTGAATCAAAAAGAAAAATACATTGTCAAGTTAGAGAAATGGCTTGGTGGCGCAACGTCGTGGAAGTTATGTTACCGCGCTACGTTTCATGGTTGGGCAGGATCTACCTTCCATACTCGGTGTGATTATAAAAACCCGACTGTCACCATCATCCGTTCTCGATCCTACATCTTTGGCGCATACAGCGATGTAGCTTTTGGAGGTTAGTTTATAACTGCAATACTGCATTTGAGTTTTTGTCTATTTTGAAAAGAAAAGAATGTATGATTCAAGCAATATAACTTTTAGCATAATTTTATTCAAGTGGGGGAGGGGGCAATCATTGAACAAGAAAGAAACAAAATGGCTGTCAACGCATCTTATATGTAAATGACATCATAAAAGCCAATATAAAACAATATAAGCAATATAAAAGCCTTCCTTTACCCTTGACATAGACCCTTGACTCCCATGCGTGACGTCATAATTACAAACACGAGAATTACTGAATGGATTAACATTTGCTCCAATAAAATCGGTGAAAATGAGAAAATCCTTTCAGTCAATTAACCAATTTTAAATTAATTCCTAACTCGAGATGAAGACTGAGATGTTACATACACGCGTAAAAATGCTCAGGTTGATGCAATACTGATGAAAACAGGATTGAACAATGTTTTGCTGCCCACATTGTTGATAGCTGTCAACAATATTGAACAATATTGTTACACCCGATTCAGGCGTTCAATATTGTTGACAAGTGTGAACAACGTGGGCAGAAAAACATTGTTCAGTCCTGTTGAGCAGCGGACTCGGCGTTTTTTGCCGTGTATAGTTTAGATATTTTAATACATTTCAGATTTCAACTTTCTTTTTTTCTCATTTTATACTTTAGGTTCGGCAGCTTATAGAAATAGTTTCAAATCATTTATCTTCTCCTTCGTCAACAAAGACAACCTCCCACCCTTCAAATCTCCTGTCTACAGAAACACTGGATATGCTTTATACACTAAACCTACTCATGGTCCCACTTTTGGTGGTGGTCATGATATTCATATTTCAAATAATGCCAATTCAAATACTGATTCCTACACAAACCTTGGCCATACCTATCAGACACCAAGCGGGTATACCTACAGCTCAACCAAGGCGAGAAATCTTCTTGCTGGCGCTTATAAATTCACCCCTAACGAGGTTGAAACATTTTATCTTAATTAACTTTTGATTAAATTTTCAAGACATAGATTTTGCATTTAGAAACACAGTAAGATAGAAAATAACGTAAATAAATGCACTGCACATCAGGGAAATTAAACACGAGTACCGCCAAGTATACGAGTATTTTATGTTACTGTGTACTGTAGCTAATGTCAATAAATGTGCTGTATTTAAGTAATTTGAATAAATAATAATCATTGTCTCAGATACGACGTGTTCAGTTTTCACTGATTACTGTGAATATATTTGCCAAACAGCCCTCGTTAACCTTGTTTCACCTTACGTCATCAGCATCATTTTTGAACGAACTTGACAAACAAAATTCCTTGCTTGCTTACATGCAATCCATCCAAGATGGTGATTGGT